>VMDR010019016.1:0-10000 GCA_007922815.1 Macrotus californicus
TAGGGCTTTTTTCCCTCTAAAAATTAACCTGAAATTTAATAGTCAGACTGGTATTTTATCTACATTCAAGTTACTGTATATGGAAAACAACCTTCTCTGCAATTTTAATTACTTTTAAATGTGTAATATATTAGTATTCATTACATTCACAATGTTGTATAACCATCTCCACATTCTATTCTAAAACTTTTCAGTAGCATATTATTTTGATTACTGTAGATTTATAGTAAGTTTTGAAATCAGGAAGCATGAGTTATCCAGCTTTGTTCTTTTTCAACATTGTTTTGGCTATTTGGGGTCCTTTACCCATATAAATTTGAAGATTGGCTTACCCATTTTGGGTGGAGTGAGTTAGAATTTTTATAAGAATTGCTTTGAATCTATAAATAGTTTTGAATAGTATTGACATCTCAACAACACTCTTTCCATGAAATAGGATGTCTTTTCATTTATTTTGGATCTTCTTTAATTTCCTTCAGCAATATTTGTAGTATATGTTTTTCATTTCCTTGATTAAAACTATTCCTATATTTTATTCTTTTAGATGCTACTATAAATGGAATTGCCTTCTTAATTTCTTTTGGTTGTACTTTTCTGTTGTATACAAACACAACTGATTTTTGTGAGTTGGTATTGTACTCTGCAACTTTGCCAAATTTGTTTATTGGCTCCAGTAATTTTCTTGGATATATGTTGGGATTTTCTATACATAGGATCATGTCTTCTGTGACTAGAGATAGATATACTTCTTTCTTTCCTATTTGCAAACCTTGAATTTTTTTTTCTTATCTAATTACTCTGTCTAAAACTTCCCATACAGTGTTGAAAAAATAGCAGGTATTTTTATCTTGTTACTGAACTTAGGGGGAAAGCTTTTAGTCTCTCACCATTAAGTATGTTTGCTGTGGGTTTTTTCATTAATGCTCTTTCTGGTGTTGAGGAAATTCCCTTCTACTTATAGTTTTCTGAGTGCTTTTATTTTGAAAACGTGTTGGATGTTATGTTTTGAGAAGAGAATAACTAGAACATTAAAAAAACAAACCCTCTTTCCTTGGCCTCTGGGTCTCTTGTAGCACTGTCATTGTCTATCTAATAGAAGCAAACTTGGGCCTGACCAATGGAGGGAATCACCCCTGATTCTGTCGGGTATCTGATATATACAGCCTTTGCTGCTAACCTGGACAGTTCTGCATTCTTAGATCATGATATGCCACTTGTGTCTATGAATCCAGATACACAACGGCCTTTGAAAGGGTCTCTTGACTCACCAAAAACAGTTCAGTCTCCAATCTCAGCTCTTCTCACTAGATTGACATTATCTGCGGTATCCCAGTTTCTGCATTAATAACTCTCTCCACCCTCAAGCTGTGGCCCTTTTTTCAGTCCCTCATGATCTACCAAGACTTAAGTCGGCCTCTCAGCATCGCTTGTCAAGACCCCGTAACTCTTCTCTGCAAGGTGCCTGGACATTCCTGACGATCTGATTGTTACGGTCCCTTCTGGCTCCTAAAGCCTGTCTCTGCCGAGGTCCCACATGACTTGCACATCATCACTTCCCGCTCTCCCATGTAGGCTGATCCAAGGGCAAACCTCAGCCTTCTGTTGTTTCACCAAAAAAAAACCAAAAAACCACTCACACAGATGTGTATAGTGCAGAATACACTGAAAGTTTGGGTTTATAACCCAGTAACAGAAAATAGAACATCAGATTTCATTGTTCTTTAAAAATCTGCTCAGGCGTTTGTGGTGATTAGAGACCCAGTCTTACTCTGTGTTGCATTTCCCCCTCGTCTTTCACTTCACTGCTCACTTTACTACAGAGCAGTCCAGTTCTTCTCAGTCTATTCTAAACTGGGTTCTGGCATCCAATTGCATGTCAATAGACTCATTCTTGGGCTAGGCTCACCCTGCTTTCTTCCCTCCACCAAGAAGAAAAGGACAGTGTAGAGATATTTCGTCGTCCTCCTCATATGAGGTGGGCCGCCTTCCTCAGAAGATGGGAAAGGCTGCAGTCAGCTTGAGCTTTAGATATTGGGCCTCCCTCTCTCTCTCTCTCTCTCTCTCTCAATACAGTTTAAATACTTAAATACTTTATGCTAAAAGTTAGGGTATCATATATAATACCCTAATCCCACGATTCCCAAACCGTGTGTGGAGGTGCCCCAGAGTGCCGTAGTGAACTCACAGCGGGTGTCATGGGATATTTTATAATTTTGAGGAAAACACAGACTTTGTGCAAACTACCAGCTCTAGGTGGTTTGTAGTTTCAACATTAGATTTTTCTACCTTCCTTTAAATGATTTCGTATCTTTGCAAAGCTGTTTTCAGGGTTGTTCTGATAAAAAAACAAGTACCATTCTAAAGTCAATGTGAAATAGGAAATAGGATGGTGAGAACAAATTTGACTCCAAGATTGAAAGGTTTTGCAGCAGCCAACGACTGCACACACCCCATTAGTAAGGAATTATGATTATTTAAGAAAAGAATAAAAACATTTTTCTCTAAGTTTATATATATTATTTTTTTCAAAGGCCACTAAGTTGTTAAGACATAATTATACTTTAAGTCCTTTGGACCTTACTACTTAACAACTGAAACTATTAAGTACCTCCTTTGGCCTAGGGGCACTGTGGGAAAAAAAAATACCAAGAAAATTTAAGGAACTCTGCCCTACTTTTATATACCTGTCAGCCAAAAAAACAAAAAACAAAAAAACCTGTCTCTAACATAACAAAAAGGTAACTAGATTAACACAAACAGCCAAGAAAATCAATACTATAAACAGCATTAATTAATGAGAACATTATTGTGATTAGTATTCTCTCTTTTTTAATATAAATACATGAAAAACTTTAAATGGTATAAAAACTTTAAATGAGGAAAGTCTTGGAAGAAAGTCAAACACTGATTAATAAAACCATTTTTAAAAAATGAGATACTCTGGTTAGTTAAATATTTCTCATTAACAGAATGTTAATGAAAAATCCTTTTCCAGATTATACAAAAAGCATGTTGGCCATTCTTCTATCTTACTACATACAATTTACTAAATATAATTACATTTTCTTTTGGTGACTAAGTAACTTAAGAAGAGGTTGAATCACTTGCTCAGGGCTACAGCCACCATGAGTGGCAGAGCCAGCATCTGATACTAGATGTTCAGGCTCCAGCACTTCAGAGCTCAATTGGGTTCAGTAAGTTTGGGAAATATTGCATATTATATTATTAGAGAGTTGATGTCCCCTGGAATTTTAAAGACTGAGAACGCCTAAAAGAAAGCAGTTTTAAAAATGTGGTTTACTCTGCATTTCCAGATTCGTTGACCCCCAAGTGCTTCTTCGCCCAGCAGCTGTGCTGTAGTGGTTAAGAGTGTGAGTTCTGGAGTATGGCTGCCCTGTCACCATTCCAGCTCAGCCTTTACCATGTCACACAACTTTTCCAGTCCTCACTTTCGTCACCCATGAAACGGAAGTAATACTAGTACCACTTCAAACACTTGTGAGCATTGGATGAGAAAATGCAGGGAAAAGAACGTACTAAGTGCTCTACAAATTCACCTAAAATTGTTAACATTCTTCAGAATTAGTGTTTGTAGAACTCGATTTAAAATGCCACTGTAAGTATTCAGACAAAAGCATTAAAATTCATACACAGGTAATTGCTGTAGGTCTTTAACATGCCACTGAGAACACAAAATTTATTGTAAGGCTTTTGGGTAGCACAAGTTTGTAAGAGAAACAAAGGATTATTTGCAATCATGGAAAAGTTTGGAGTTTTCCATCAGGGAAGAAAGACCAGGCAGCGTTGTGGTCACTGCTGGGACAGGCTGTTGTCTCCCCAGTGGCTGTTTGCAGGCACACAGCTGGTCTACGGAAGGACCAGCAGAACGCTGGTGCTCAGGGCAGATCAGGAAAGGGCAGAGAGAGAAGGGAGCACGGGCCTCTGCTGCTCCTCTTACTCCAGCTGATGGGAAAGGAATATCTCTCTTTCCATTAATTTATCCCTTTTATTCACCTGACAGATAGAAATGATGCTCTTTTTAGTGGTTGCTATTTCCAAAGAAAGATAAATCATGTTTTCTTTCTTTGAAACAGAAAGTGGAGAATCATGTAGAGAAACTACCAATTGGTTTTCTTCTGAAATGAAGGAACATTTGATGAAATCATAAAAGACAATACAGAGGAAATACATCAGGCTTCAATGAGGTTGGTGAATTTGAAAATTCCTTGGGAGACCTAGGACAACTAACATTGCCATTGTTCATATGCTTGTGTAGCTATTACTTTTGTATACAGCAAGTATTTTACATACTACTGAAGAACTTTAATTGCCTAAAATCACTTCAGAGTGGTCAGTTATAATTTCATCACATTTACACAGTGGAACAATGGAAGATTTATTAATATTAATGTATAATTGGGAAACAAATAGTTACACTTGACTCTAATAACCAAATAGGTTTTTTTCTCAAAAAAGAATCAAATACTATGTTTCTACAGTGTACCTTGGCCACCTGCTTTTCTATGATTAAGCTGTCTCTTTGGTGCATTAGTCATACAATTTATATCTGGATAGGGTTGTATGGCTTGTCAAGAAATCTTTATGCAGCACAGCATTACATAAGCAGGCTGCCTGATGTATTATTCCTTGTTGTAAAAATGTTTATCTTTCCGGAGTGTAATGATGAGCATTTGATTCATTTGTTCACGTCTCTCTGAGGATGATTTATCAATGTCAATGATACTTAGAGATCTGAGAGTAATTAATGTTGCCTCAAGTAAAGTTAACATGGCAGCCCCACTGAAGGTATCCAGGGAAAACACTGATTCTTGTATGGTTAAGATCACTCATTTTGTGACTGAAACTCTAACAAGTCAACCTCAAGAGTTCATTATATTTTTATGAACAAATTGGAGAAACAATGTGGAGTGCACACGAAAAAAGTACTCCCCCAGTTCAAATGTTACCTTTACACAAAATTAGCTGGCAGGACCAAGCCAAGCCATGTAAGCCTCACCTCTCTGCTTTTTCTTTTCTCTTGTGGTACGCAATAGCAGTTTAATGTTTTATGTTGCCAGTTCAGAAATTTAAAGCACTATTTGTTGCGTGAATTAAAATACATTTGAACTGTGGCATGTTTCTGAATTCATCAAAATCATCACATGGTATGCCATCCTCTGATGATCCTCTGCTTCGTTTAGGTGAATCTCAAAACTTTGCTCTCGCACAGTAGTGGCAGAAAAGAAGCCAGCTCTTTGAGCAGATTCTGTCTGGCTGCCCAGCCCTCTGAGGTGTGGCAGGTGGTTAGCACTTGGTGGGTGAAGTCTCTCCTGGTGGGAGGGGCAGGGAAGTACAAAATGGCACTGGCACCAGTACAACCTCACTTAAGCAGAAATTGGAATTTGATGAGATTGCAAGGTGAGAAGAGAGTGCTTGTGTTGATCTTTTTTAACTGGGAAGTTGGTGCTACATACAAACTATTGTGGAAGTATATCAATACCTATTTAATTTTCACTGGGAAAAAAAGTGTCTTTATTGCATTCTTCTTACCAGTAGATGTTTCAGCATGAATTTTGATAGGGCTGAAGAGATGTGAACAATTTCTTTCACTCTCCCCAAGAGATCAGTATATTCTGTCTTTCTTTCCCTTCCTTCCTTCCTCCCTTCCTTTCTTCCTTCCCTTCCCTCCTCTCCTTCCTTCCTTCCTTCCTTCCTTCCTTCCTTCCTTCCTTCCTTCCTTCCTTCCTTCCTTCCTTCCTTCCTGTGTTTCAGATTGTGCTTCAAAAGTTTCAAGATATTTCTGCATTGAGGAAAGTTGGCTCCATACTCAAGTTAAAATGTATCATTCTTAACTTCCAAAGAAATTGTATTTATCTGTAGATAAATACGTAGAAGCCAGGCCTTCTGTGACACTTAGAAAAAAATAAAGAGATAAAAACCTTCAAATAACAGAAAAGGGCTGCTGTGTTGTTATGGTATATTAATACAGAACACTTCAGAGTCTTAATTTACTTGAGCAGCCACTGCAAAAATTTATGCCAGAGAGTGGGAAAAAGCTTGGCAGCCAGAGAACTAGATGCCAAATGGTTCCTCACTGGCAGTGGCATCTGGATGGGAGGTTGGCCTGCCTCCGGGACTCTTGGCCAACAGCACTGTTGTCTATACAGACGGCTGTGTATCTGTGCAAGAGTCCAATAACTATGTGTGTGTGTTTTGGAAAGCTCTTATTTCTGGGCCAAAGATTTCATTTTTGCATCTGTTGGCACCAATTCTCTATTCACCGACCCCCATCCCCACCCGCTGCTACGTTTTAGTTTTCTGATCAAAAACATTGCACATAAATGGAAATGGATTAAGAGAAGAAAATGTTTCTCAATATTTCTCTTAAATCCAACAAAACATATAGGTATGGCACTGATATTATTCTAATGGACTGTCTTCATTTCTACAAGCCATGAATAATGTGAAAATTCCAATCTCAATGAAAAATCTCCTTGATCTTAGCAGGATTTTGATAGAACCTAATTATAGAACTATCAAAAGTTACTTTTTATCAAAAGTGTAATGCACCATTAAGAACTTTAAAGTCAAATTACTCTTTCAATGTTTCCAGAGTAACAAAATTATTTTATAATTTTATAAATGTAGTTCAATATGACACCAGGAATTGCCACACATCCAAAGTCCTGCTTTATTGTGCAGGGTTATAGCCTCTCAACCTTTGAGATTCTGCTACCTCAAAGTTACTTACTTGGAAGGCACTCCCAACACTAATTTAACTGAAACAACACCTGTCAACTGGCCCCTTGACATAAGCTGTGGGGGACACAAAGTCGAGTAAGATATCTACCAGAAAAAGTTTATGACTTTTTTTTCCATTTTGATGAAGAAAATCAGGAACACTTCTCAACAAGTAAAAAGAACCCCAGGAAAAATAAATAAAAGCTAAGTGGAGGTCCAAAGTGCCATATGGATTATGCTAGGAACGGGGATAAGATACACAATTTTATGTGTTTCTTACAGAGACATTTCAGTTGAACTTGTTATTTTAAAACTGGAAGGGACCATGAAGATCATGTAATTCAATTTCCTTCTCCTATATTTTTGATAAGGATACTGATAGCTGAAGAGAAGTGATTTGGTCATGTCTGTACAGTAATTAGTACGAGGACACAGATCCAGTTCTCTCTCGGTGCTACTCCTCATAATGTTAGAGCTATGGTATACTTAAAATGAAATTTGCAGGGCAATCCTTTAATGGCATAAATTCATAAGATAATAATAAAGAGTGAACCAAGATTGGGGGATTACTGTGGGATGATAAGGAGAAGAAGAATAAAGTTATTGCCATTACAAGCCAGTCTCTTTGGCCAAAGTGGCCAGGGCACGACTCCCAGACAGATGACTGAAATCAGCCTATGGATGTTGCACTTAATTGTGCAGAAGGCATCTGCCACAACTTTTTTCTCTCCCTATGGCCTATAGACATCTTTATGGAGAAAGGAGGTATATCCAGAAGTTTGTAGATGACCACAATATCACCCCATAAGCCCTTTTCCAACTTGGTAGTGAACACAATAAGATTGTTTTCTGAGTTAAATGAGGTAATCAACATGTGATGAACTGGAGTCATGTTGAATTTGATAATCAACACACAAGAATCAATTGAAAGAAGCCAGAGGATCTAGACCAGAAGGACTTCTGTATAACCTAAAAGAATTAGCGGATCTAAAGGAAGAATATGTCAATTAGAAGGGAGGTTGGTCAACTGCATGGGCAGTGTCCATCCCATAAGCATCCTGGGAAAGGCCCTGGCCCAAGGACCCACCTGTATTAATCATGCATTTTACTTTATGTATTTCCTGGTGTTTTGACATCTGGAGCCTTGCTGACACTGGAGAGGCTGACCCTGCCAGGGCTGGCTATCTCCTAGAGATAGCAAACTCAAAGCAACTTTTATATACAAGCCAACCAATTCAAAGCCCATTACCCCATACCCCACCCCCCCACCCCTATATCTAGCTTTTATACTCTGGGCCACAATCCACCGGCCATAATCACTCCAGGCCGAGTACCAGACAACTAGAGATGGCCCCTAAACCTGAGAACCTGTTGAAATTATTCACACCAAACTAGCTTACCCTGTCTTTCTCATTCCTTCCCTCAAAACCACAATTCAGGCTCTTGCCCATATTTTCTCCTCACTCCTTCTGCCTCCTGACCAACCTCGGTGCCTTCCTGTGTGGACACCTTACATAGTGTGCTGTGCCTCCTATTTCTAGGGACCTGGGAACCCCAAAAACTCCTCCATTCATAACAGCCACTTCCATGTCTATGTGTTTTGCCATCCCTGATTCAAGCAAATTCCAGGTGCATCTTGAAACCACCACTCTGGAGCCCGTGGCCTCGAGCTAGCATAGGTCTAGTAGCCTGAAGTCTGTGGACAGTCTCTGCACAGAACCGTAACTTACCATTTCTGTTCCATTCTCACCGAATATCCTGCTGCTCTAGTGTAGTATGTCAGGCGGCATGTCTGTAAGAGCAGAAGATTCTGCATCAGCCTCTATCACATTTCTCACAAACAGATTAATAAATTAGATTTCCAGGATTCTGCACCAACCTTGTGAGTTTAGTTAGTTCATTACTGACCAGCTCTTCATCAGGCGGACATCAGTCTTGTGTGCCTATATGATGAGGGTCATGGTTTAGAGCCTTGCTTCTCGAGGTGTAGTCCAATAGTGTCAGCATCCCCAGGTAGCCTGTTAGAAATGTAAAGTTGAACTTCAGGCCCCACTGTAGATCTACTGAATCAGAATCTGTATTTTAACACGATCCCAGGTGATTTGTATGCACATTAAAGCTTGAGAAACACTAACTACTTAAATGCAGGGACTAGCAAATTATTTTTTAAAGTACCAGATAGTAAATATTTTAGATTTTATGGGATATGTGGTCAATGATGCAACTACTCAACTCTGCCACTTTAGCACAAAAGCAGCCATAGACAATATGGGAACAAATAAGAATGGGTATGTTCCAGTGAAACTTACATGTAGACTGAAATTTGAATTTCATGTAATTTTTACGTCACAAAATTTTTTTAACCACTTCTAGCTTCAAAGGCCTTGCAAAAATAGGTGGTGGGAAAGACTATACTAGTGGCCATAGTTAGCCCCCCCTTGCTCTAGTCTAGACCATGGAAGATCAATAGCTCAGGTTGCTTTATGAAAAGAGGCATTTCCTGTTAACCCACCTCCAAACCCCATTTTCCAAGTGAGACATTTCCTCTCTAAATAATCAGAAGTGGGTTGCTTTTTGTTTTTGTTTTGAGAATACTTGATAAAACACAATTTAATTTTTTCTAATAATTTAGAATTTATGACTTTATAGGACCACAGGAATTCTAGAACATAGGTGTAGCAGTTAACAGATCGAACCGTATCATAATCTGGAATATCAGTGTGTTAGGTCAAACAGGCAATTCTCAATTTATTCCATGTGGTTGCCTGGGTTATCTGACCATGAGAAGCCGTGAAGGAGGGACAGACCAGTGACCCTCCTACAAGTGTGATCACAGCGCATGTGACAAAATGCAGACAGAAACAGGCGTGTAGTACCCATCATCTGGTCTCCTGGTTCTCTGTCACTGTTTATGCAGCAGGGTATCTGCATGGAAGCAGACTGCAGTTACCAGTCAGCCCGCCACCATCTAGCTCTTCTGCCTGTCAGCCACAGAAATGGTCTGGCCACCTCCACAGGGTTCATTTTTCCCAATTCTGTTTAATGATATGAAGTGGGTTGATGAATTCAGAATATCATTTTTACTTTACTGTTTGAGTTATTAGATATTTTTCTTGGATTGGATTAACTAAGAAATAAAGTATATCAGTCATGATGCTTTAAGTGGTGATTTCAGATACCTAAACCTCCCATATTGATACACTTACATTTCTAGACATCCGTTTCACAATAATAGTTTTATAATTTGAAGGAACTTTTA
>VMDR010019016.1:15000-18689 GCA_007922815.1 Macrotus californicus
TCTGGAAGTAAAAGAAGCATTGGACTCTCCTTTCAACAAATTGTAACAGTTCTTATTTAGCTGCTATGTGAGGCAATGGGTTTTAGTGTAAGTTCACTTACAGAGAGAGGGAGAGACTGAGAAACGGTGAAAGAAGTGACACAAGACCCAAATGCAAAATTTTGTTTTGCTTTGTTTTAGGAATGGGAGGAAGTGACAGGGAGCGTGTTTGTTTGTTTGTTTGTTTCCTTTAGGATCTACACCGAATTTATTGAATGTTCTGGTCTTTTCCTCTCTAGCCTCTGCCTCCTTCACCAGACCACAGGTACGCCCTTTTGGAAAAGTAACGGAGTGCAGTCAGTTTAACTTCATTGATCTCCAAGGACTTTTGAAAATTATAAAACATGCCAGAAGCCACTAGAAAAAGAAGTTTGATAGTCAGAACCTTATCAAGAGGTTCTCCTCATCTTTGGATAGAGACCAAAATGATACTTTCAAGTAAGTACAATAATAATTTCCAAAATTAGCCTATTGGGTGAGCTAAAAATGCTTCATGAAGAAACATGTTGGAGTCAGGGATTCACCAGTCAGATACTACAGGCATTGGCTATATGTAATCTTGGTATTATTATGTATATTCAGGAAATTTAACTCATTATTTTCCTTTCTACTCTGAATTCCTTGGCCATTGTTTTAGAGAGCGTATTGACAAAGTCTGAGATCTTTAGGGTTCTGGGACATTTTTTTCTTCTTATATGAGTGCAAAAGAATATTAGCTAGTTAAATTAATTACAAAGAACTAAAAATAAATCATAGTTCATTTGTTCAGATTTTTTGAATTACAAAATTATTTAAATGTTCTCTGTAATTGAAGTGCTACATTACTATGTAATGAAATTGCAGTAGTATTTAATGGCATTAGGGAACTGCATGCAAAAAAATATTTGTACACAAGGTGGTGATATTAGCAACCAACTACAGTACTTTTATTCTGCTGAAAACCACAATAAATAACAACAGATCACTTTCCCTCAGTGATCGCCAAAAGATGGTGTTATGTTCCAGGGTTAACGTAATGATAGTATGTAAGCGCACAGAGCACATAGAAAACCTGCCGTTACATATCGTGAAACTAGCAGGGAAAGAAGAGAAAAAGAAGAAACTACAAAAAAAAGAGAGTTAGAAATTTCTAAAGAATAAAATTATATTTACATATAGTAAGGATTTACATATTCAGCTTTTAATACCTAAGTTTCTGTTGACATCTATTTGGATATTTAAGTCCAGGAATTAAATTCTAAATGTAAAATTGTTTCTGTAGCTTTCATAAAATATTTCTTCAGAAAGCTTTTGCCTCACAACCCCCTCCCCCCACCCCCACCACCTCTACAAAGGGTTTGCTTATCCCCATCCGGACTACAATGTTGATCCATGGAGGCTACGCCTTTCCCTCTATTCATACTTCTTGTATAGAAATTCAAGTTTTGAGATGCATATTAGCATAATCAGAACACTTACAAAGTGAAGCTGATGTCACCAACCTTATTTCTTGTAAATATCAGACCTGTTAGTGTTATCATCAATACTGAAATAAAAATTAATATATTCCAACACTTAAACTGATTCACACGTTTTGTGTATTGGTACATTAATAACGACCTCTAAGACACAAGTAATTAATTTTATTACTCAGCCACCCTAAACCCAGTTACTTATTGCAGTGAAGTAAATTTATTCTCGGATACTTTTTTCTTTTTAAAGTAAAGGATGGCCTCGACAGGATCACAGAACTTGTTGGTTAGAAGATGGAAAGCAGTGTGCAGCGAATCGAAAAGGTAGGCAGACATGGTTTCAATTTTAAGATTCTTCTCCCAAGGCGAAAAGAGCAGCAATTGGTTTTTGCAAGCTAGAAAGCAAAATATCTGTTCTGGAATTATCTAAGGATGAGTCAGAAACTTAAACCCAAGGAAAAGTAATAAATAATGACAACAGATGTTTGTAAACCTGTGCTACCCTGTCCACTGTTTCTATGTGTTGTTTTGCCTTGACGGGCTGTCAGCCGCCTCTCACCTGGGAGTAGTGATATCTTATCAAAGCCCAAACAGTGCCTCTTCACAACAGGCAGATAATAGTGCCTTTCAATTTATCATACTGGAAGTCTAAAAGAACCATGGGAGCGATTGGTCAGGTGACAGCTTGATGGACAGTTTGACAGCCCTTAAAGCATCATGGGAAATGGTTGTCACCTGATTTTCAGAGCAACCAGGGAGATAACCTTCAGAAAGACGAGGAAGGCAAAAATCTGAATATTTGTATAAGATCCAGTGGCAGCATCAGTGTTCACTTAAGTGATAATAGGTATGAATTTAGATGACTCAAAATATTATTATTAAACTGAGGGGTTTCTCCAAGTCCAGAAGTGCCCTTCCTCTCTTTAGATGCCTTTTACTTTTTTATTCAAGCATCACTGAAAATATATACATAATATAAGGCTTTTTATTTTAAACAGACATAAAACATATTAGATATATATATATATATATGCTAAATATATTAGCTGACTATTAATAGTCTTCAGCTTTGACATGTTTCTTTTTGACAGACTCCGTGTACACCTTTTCCTAAATATAGTTTGCACATTACAGTTCTAATTAGAAAGATTGTCATAAAGAATTATATGGATCAAATTTTACACTGTGGGCTGATTCACCCTAATGAAGATCATGGAGCTTTGGTGTGAGAAAGAAAAGAAGAGAAATCAATTTGAAGATCTTTGCCATAAAAATGTTTGAAACTCTATTTATTCATTCCTACAGCCACCAAACATGAATTGAGCACTTACACACAAGGGTATCTGCTGGGCTTATAAAGCTGAGAAAGATAAAACTCCAGCTTATAACTTGCTTGTAGTTTGAGAGTGAGAACTGAGTTTCAAATTCATGGAAGGTAGCAAAAGAGATCAGGAAATCAGTCCAAACCTACTGCCTCCTAGTTGGTGAGACTTATACATAGTGGTTTGTTTATAAGGTTGTCTCTTGCATGTTTCTCTTGTGCATTGTATATGCAGTTTAAAATACTTTTGTGGTCTGATCTGAAGCAATTCTGCCTGAAAATTGAGAATGCAAAGAAAAAAGTAAGCACTCAAGTTTATATATTTATCGAATGCCTCCCAAGTTTAAAGAATAATTTCAGTAGCGGCAGGGAGGTAAAAGAGACGAGACGCAGCTTTGTAGTTTTGAAGGCATCATAAACCCTCCATTCTTAGATTGTTCGGCTACTGGGGTCTTTTTTTTTCAGAGCGGACACTCAATATCTTTTTATGTTAAATAATATTTAACATACAAAAAAGTTATAATAGTACATAGAATTCCTGTATACTCGTCATCCAAAATTCACCAGTTGTTAACATTTTGCCAAATTTGTTTTTATCACTGCTGTTCTCTTTCACATCATCCCTCTCTTCTTCAACTATCTATATAATTTTTATATTTCTAAATAATTTTAATAGAGTGAACTGAGATTAGATTTGTGTCTGATTCATTGCTATACTCCTTCACAAAATTGAGCAACTGCCTTGTCTATATGTAATAAATATATATACATATGTGAATGAATGAGTGAGTGAATTAATGGCAAACAATATTCAACATAAACCTAGACTTTGATCTTTTAGATTTGTGTTTATACATAAATATAAAAGGTGCTATATT
>VMDR010019017.1:0-18688 GCA_007922815.1 Macrotus californicus
AGGGTCAAAAGAACTAAAAGAAATTGACAAATAAAGACTTGACAAGGCTCAAAAATCTAGTGCCTATAAATTTTTCTCACTCTTTCCTCATATATCATAAAAATATAATATTTATCACCTCATTTAGAGTTTTGTTTGTGTGTATGTGCATGTGTGAAGCAGGGACAAGCACTAGGGAAAGTTAAGAATCTGAGCTAAGACATGATCTGGCCCAACATAATATACAGTATTAAACAGAAAACACAGATGTGGGTATACATACCAATAAAAGCATCTTTAATGAAGAAAAATAAGTTTAAGGTTTAGATCGAGTGTGATCTTTAAATTTGATTTGCTGGCAGCTTTTATTTGTGTTTTTATTTTGTTTGTGAGGGAAGAGATACACATCATTCAGAAAGCTCAAATTAAAAGGGGAAAAGAGAAAGCAGGGAAGAATTTTGGTGGTGGAAGAAAAGAGGAAAGGCAAAGTTGAAGAAAAGGAAAAGTTAATAAAAACCAGACACACCAGCACTACCGAGGAAAGGAAGAAAATGGCTTCCATAAAGAAACAGCCAAGAGAATGAGGGCACGTGGCTCATTCTTCTTATCATAACCGATTCCAGTTTTAACCTTGACAAACAGCAACCGTGTTGGCAGGACCAGGTACCCTAGAAGTTCCATGCCATCTTGATCTGTGCTGCTGCCAGTGTGTCTTAGTTTCTTTCATTTCTGTATTTCTTAGGGATGTAAGGAAAGACATTTTTGCTTGCTGTTCAAATATTACTCCAGTAACAAGAAAGAGAAAAGCACAGAAGGAGACAGTTCTCACGCTATGAGAACCCCATCTGCAGTCTTTCAATCAGACACCTTCTTCATGGCCTTTCATCATCTCGATGCTTTTGTACATCTGAGCATCACAGAATAAGGGAGCCTTCAGCGTTCTCTCTCAGATTTCTGCCCCAGGAAGGTAAAGACTCCACAAGATTTGGTCATTACTTTGGGCCCATTACCTAGCCCAGTGCCCGATACAAAGAAGGTATCCAATTAATATGCATTGAATGGATGCAAAAAGAATGACATCAAGTAAAACTATAGTCCTTATCTCAAAACACTGTTTTGGAAGCATAATGATGAAAAAGCAGCCTCATATGTAATAGTATTACAAAGTAAAGCCAAGCGAGAAAGACAAAGGACTCCTGAATAGTAGTAAAATAGATTTTCTCTATTTGGCATATATCTAATTCTCTATTATCCACTTGGTTTGGCTAAATCAATTTTTCAATGTTGAGCCTATGAACATTTTGAATTGGATAATTCTTTGTTGGGTGTGTGTGCGTGTGTGCTGTGCATTACAGGATGTTTTGCAACATCCCTGGCCTCTACCACCAGACATCAGTAGACACGCCCCTCCCCATGTTAGTCATGACAACCAAAAACATTCCCAGACATTGTCAAATGTCCCCTTGGGGGATGCAAAATTACCCCCAGTAGAGAATAATAGATTTAAACTCTAAAGGAGCTAGTTATGGAAATGACCCCAATTTCCTAGTTAATGTAACAATCTTTTTGGGGGGGAAATAGAAGTCTAATCATGGAAATTTCTCTTCTTGTCCAGGATTTCAAGTCCCATTCTCTGTCCTAAATTGGAAGTCAAAATCTGAAGAGTACCCAAAGTCCACCCACTGAAGACCTTGTGCAGGCAACTTGAGAGACTAAATGCACTTTTAACTAAGCTTCAGATACACCACAGAGAACAAGTTAACGTGCCTGTCTAAGAAGTTGGACATTCATGCTATAGCCCGGGGGAAATGATCTTTGAAATTAAACAATACCATTCAACCTCCAAGAACAGTGTTGGTAACCTGAAAAACAGGAGGTAGGAGAACTGTATTTTAAAAATTAATACAATTAATTCCAAATGTTACATTTGTAGAAAGGAAACACTTGAGCCAAAGGACAAATGTATGGTGAGCTCTCAGTACTGGGAAGGAGTGTGAAAGAGGGATGGCGTGGGTCAGTGAGAGTCCACATCCTTAATTTGGCCATTTTCTACAGGCATTTTACATACATGCTTGGTCAGTCTTGTACTGTTTCTGTCTAAAGACTTCAACTGGCATTCCAGTTCCCTAATTGCAGCTATTGTAAATGGCTTTGGGTGGGCTTTCTAAACCTTCCCTGACATGTTCAGTTTACTGAAAATAAAAGTCTCAAAGTAATCTGATGACTTGCCCATGCTGTGACCTTCTTGATTGTTGCATCAATATTTTTCTACTAAAGAGGAAACTCCTCATGAGTGTCCTCCACCAAAGTTGCAGGATGCTGCATTTGTCACAGGGGCACAAGTGTAATGAAGCACAAGGACGTTTTTAGGGCACTGACTCACTTCTAACCCTGCTGGCAGGGTGACCAGCATGGGGTGAACAGTAACACATGCACAGTTGCAGAAATTTCCCAAAATGCACCTGGAATGGTGAGGCCCCACTCTTTTTGATTGATACACTGATGCCTGAAATTTCACTTATTAGAGTTCAATTTTTAGCATAAGGCTTTCAGTCACAGTAGACAAGCCCTCCAGGGATGCTAGGGTGTAACAGGTACTGAAAAGGGGGAAATTGAAATCTGTTGGTGTGTTATACAAACCTTAAAGGGAATGAGTTTATCAAACAGATATTAAAATATAATTTCAAAAGCAGATTTAATAGGAAATGAAGACTTACATCATGAGGACATTGGACACTCAATGGTGATGAAAAATGATCTAAAGACGCAGGTGATGGGTTAGTCTCTCTAAAAAGCAGACTGTGAAATAGAGATGAGCGTGCAGGAGATTTATTGGGGAGTGTCCTTGGGATCTCCACTTGTAGGAGGAAAGGGAAGGGTGCAGGTCTGAGCATAGGGAGAGGGCTGTGCTACAAACAAAGGTCTCAGTCAACCAAATAAGGAAATCTGAAGATGGGATAGGCCTGTCCCAGTTGGGGTGAGGGGAAGGGCTGCCCTGGGAAGAGGGCATGACCCTAGACAAGATGACTCTTTCCAGCCACGGGCAGTTTCCTGAGAGGACTGACGGCTGAGACTTCGAAGCTTAGCAACAGGGACGTCTGTGTGGAGCATTGCTGTGTCCACTACAATGTATTTTACTTTGACACTTTTGCTAAGGGCAGATACTGTCTGTGGCTGATTTATTCTAGTTGAACGTGACCCCTCATTACAGCTTACAATTTTGCTGGTTTTTTATGTTAGAGTTGTTGGACAGATAAACAAATGGACCACTTGCTCAGGAGCCTAGGCATTTAATTCTTGTCACTTCATGATAGACCTCCTCGTGAGCTTATGATGGATCGCTGACCTTGAGGTCTTGAATTTTTCATTATGAAATGAGGAAGCCCATATACATTTCCTTTTAGGTGAAAAGAGCCCTGGCAAATTTGGGGAAAATGAGCCTGATTTTATCAGGTACACTGTTTGGAAATCAATAAGTATACTGCCTATTTCTTCCCTCCATCCTCTGAGGAAAGAATCTTCGACTGAATAACATGATCTGCTCTTGATTACACAGGTAAGAGAGAGTTTTACAGGTGATCCACAAAAGCATGACTTACAAGATATCTTTACATCTGACTTTGAGACACATTAAATAATGGTTAATTTAGAAGGCTGAGGTACTTAAATATGTCTTCCTTAAATTGATATTAACAACCATGTGTACAAATATTTCAATGGGCAGGAAGGCCAAAGCAACTAAGAGGGAAGAGTGATTGGGGTAAAAGCTGATAAGGCCTTGGTCAGAGACCCCAGATGGAGGATCAGTGACTGAGGGTTCATCCAGCCAGCCAACAGAAAGAGACTTCTAGAAGGGCAACTGTTTTCCCGAGTCTCACTGGCAGGAATGTTTTGCAAAGATTGAACACTGAAAAGAGACTCCATATGTTCTATACTCCTTTTCAAGGGAGAGTATACCTCTGAGAGTTATTATAATGTTATTTTATTCCCACTAAATTAGGTTTAGAAAAAAACAAATAGATATAGTCTATCTCTGCTGAGCCAATTTCTGCCATGGAATGTCTATAACTAAGATTTATATTTTATAAACAGCAAACATGTGACACGATTAAATTGGAACAGTCGGGTGCGAAAGAAGAGAATTGCGTTAAGTATTAGATTATAAAAATTAAGGAATTCAGCAACTAAATCTCTGAGATAGATGGTAATGTTATGAAATTTTATTTCAAGCATCAGTTCCTTTATGTGTGTGTATGTGTGTGTTTCATCGCCGGCCAGACACCACCAAACAGAGGCCAGCTAGTTTTGATAAATGGTCCAATGCAGCGGAAAGCTAAGAACCATGTAAAGGAATGATGCCTGCATAAAGCATCTTCATTTGATACCTGCAATTTGCACCCCATAGACATACTGGATGATTTCTTACTCATTGATGGATGTCACGACTAGGTCTCCTTGTATTACTAACAATTTGGAAGCATCTTACACTTGAATTGATGGGTCCCAAAAGTGCATACTACTTGGATGCTTTCATGGACATTTTAGTTGGCCAATTTTAGAATTGCTAGTATAAATTTCCATTTGGTCTTCATATTTAGTAGATTAGTATTGATACATGTACACTGAAAATAGCGGTATCCCTCCAGGCAAAGTATGGTATTCATATATTTTTTAAACTGCGTAGTTATAAAATACAACCAGCTAAGGAAATAAATTATACCCTGAATAAATGATAAAATTACAGTGTTTTCTTGTAGTCCATGAATACTGAAAATTTCAATTAACCAAGTGAAAAGCCATTGAATATGCCAGCAGGATTTATAGCCCAGACTAATGACCATCATCTGCATCCTATTTAGCTAATGAAGGTTTGGAACACTTGTGAATAATTAAGGGAAAGCTGATGGGAGGAAATTTGAACCATGGAAAGATCAAATCTATTTATGTCTGCATTTAAAACTAAACACATCTAATAGTTCACTCAATCAAGACATAATGTCTGTTCATTTGGGACAAAGTTGATTCTCATAAGTTAAGTAGGCAGGTTAGCTCCCAAAACATCAAATTCATTCCTCATTTATTTATTCAGTAAATACTTACTGAACACCTACCACGTACCTCTGCCCTTGTGGATCAAAACGACAGTGCCACAATTTCCCTAATGTTTGCCCACCACTTTCCCTCTTCTACCTTAATTAAGTTTGCAGTTTGGAGTTTCAACTTACCCAAATAACCACCATCCACCTGTCTGTCACAACAGTCATGGCACAGCTGCGATCCAGGGGCATGATGGGAAAGTCCACAGTGTGCAATAGGGTGCCTGGCTTATTCTGAGACCTAGCAAAGCAGTGAAGGGGTGGGCCTCAGACTTATCAATATGTAGGCACTTGAGTGAGGAAGACTAAAGACTGTTAGAGGGAAGACAAAGCCTGACAAACAGGGGCAGCCAGAACAGAAAATCAGTCCAGTGCCACTCTGCTGAATCTCACTAAATTGTTCACCAGTCATTACATGCAGCTGTTGTTATCCCGCTTAAGTAGGGAGCACCTTAAAACTCCCTGTCTGGACCCCTGCCATTATCTCCAATAGGTTTGTGTTTGACGTAGGCGCCACTTCAAGGCCCTGCAATCCTAGGACCTATGTCACCGTTGTGGGAAGTCAAATGAGGGTGGGTGACAAATCCATCTTAGGTGCACATGTTACTGTCTTTCAGAATCACTTCCACCTCTGAAAGGAAGGCCAAGTATAAAAAAAATCAGTAAAATCAGAGCCTACACATACCCATTTGGGCATAACATTAAGCCAGTAGATCTCAAATGTAATTGGCATGAGAATCACCTGGGGGGCTTGATAAATCCCCCAGAGGTTCTGATTCGGGAGGTATGGGGTCAGGCCCAAGAATCTGCATTTTAACACATTTCCAGGTAAGGTTGATGCTTCTAGTCTGAGAACCATACCTTGAGAACCAGTGGTCTAAGATATACCCAAAGCAAGTTAGCAGTAATGATAACTATTGCCTCTTATAACCTCACAACAGAAAAATAAAGTATTTTTGACAGGAATTTCCACAGTATACTTTTAATTAGTAACAACACTAATAATTCCTTCTGACATTCATATAAAACTTCCAATTTCTAGAGTTCCTTGACACATATTGTTTCACTTGAACTTCCAAACAACTCCATAAAGTAGCTGTCATACTGACTGTAGTACACTAGGAGACTAGGAGGCCAAGTGACTCGCCCAAGTTTTCTGCGGTAGCGAGCAGTCCAACCAAGGCTCAGACCGCTGTCCTTCCGAAGTAGTCTAGGATAGAGTGTGCTACCAAAATTGCTCTCTGGGATTATCAGAGAACAGTATGAAATTCACTTAAACACCAAAAATGTGAGATTAGTTTCATATTGTTGTCAAAGGAGCTTTACTAATAAATTAGTAAAAATGTCTACATACTCAGCATTGTATATAAAAGCTGAAGGGACTTTGCATTCATAGTGAATTGTATAAAAGAGATTTTAAAAATCTCCCTTGAAGCAAAGGGCTATGCTGAACAAAGACAGAGAAACATATATATAAAGTCCAGATACAAAGTTAAGGTCAGCAAGTTGGTCTGAAGGTTGCAGGTTATTGTTAAACTGATTAATAAAGTTAAGATCAGCAGCAACTGTAATCCCCAGGAAGAGAACACCATTGGGATGACAGGTGGTAGCTTCTTAGTACCAGTTCCCCCTTCCTGCAGGGAGTGAATCTTTGATGTTTCCAGGTTAGCAGCTTTGGGGTAGAAAACCTTTAGGAAGCTCTGAATCTGCATGGAGCACAAGGAACTCCACAGTTTACAAACTGCACAGGAGTTAAAGGTAGGACCTGGAATGCTGTCCACGCACAGCCCCACCATAACCCCTCTTTTGGCTGTGCCCTCACACCCCAGCCCTGCTGAGGATTCCGCAATGCCAGCTAGATGCTGTGCTCTGGGGCAAGGGCGGGAGAAGCTGTCAGACACTTTCCATGCATTCCCCACAGTATTTGACTGTGGCCAATTAGTGCCAGGAGGAGAAAGTACAGCCTCCCAGGAGACACAGCAAAATGCAACCTGTCAGTGCAACAAATTGCAACAAAAGGCACTGAGGAGGTCAAGCTTCATCCCACATGGTTGCAGAGCACACCAAGACTCCCTAAAAGTCATCAACTTAATAGAACAAGGCTAAAGGTGCCTACTCTGGGCCATCCCCTTGTTTTTCACACAGTCTCTAATTTGAAATGGTGAATGCTGAAAGAAGATGGAATGAAGGAATTGAGATGAATAAGAAGAGCAGAATATGTCTGCATATTATGACTTCAAGAGAATAGTGAGGAAACTTTATACTAAAATTCTATGTATATCAGCATCTACAATTTTTAAGTCATTAACTGTGGAATTTAAATAATAAGACATCAATTACTTTGAAAGATTAATAGTCAATATTAGGGAAAGACTAGGGAATTTAGAGCCTTAAAAGCCCTCCAAATCTGTACTGTACCTTACACAAACTCCTTTGATGGAAGTTATCAGAGGTGATTCCACATCACACTGTACAGCCATTGAGGCCAGAGGCCAACTCTTAATCATCTTTGTACCTCGTATTTTAGTACAGCGACATTCACAAGGGTGAGGATGCAGAAGGGACTTCATAAATGAGGTGAGGAAAGAAGGAAGAGGGAAGAAGGCAAAAAAAGAAGATGTGGGGACACATACTATTTGGGGAAATATGAGTTGAATTGTTTTCCCCAAAAGAAGATGTCGATGCCCTAACCCTTAGTACCTGTGAAAGTGACCTTATTCGGAAATAGTGTTTGGAGGTAATCCAGCAAAACAATGCTTTTAGGGTGAGTCCTAATCTAATACAACTGGTATCCTTATTTAAAAAGGGGCAGCTTGGACACATGCTACCAGAGGGAAGACGAGATGAAGACAGCCATCTGATGGAGGCAGAGACTGGACAAATGCAGCTGCAACACACGAACGAACACCCAGGATTGACAGCCACCATCAGAGGCTAGGAAGTGCCAAGGAAGGATTTTGCTTGGTCTCAGAGGGAGCATGGCTCTGCTGACACCTTGACTTCGGACTTCTGGCCTCCAGAACTATGAGACAATAAATGTTTGTTGTATTAAGCCACCAGTTTGTAGTACTTTTTATGGTAGCCCTGTTGAACTAATACAGAGTCTATGTACCAGGGGGTGTCTGTTCACTGATCATCTGTAACAGTGGTTGACAGTCTCCTCCTGTAAAAAGACAGACAGTAAGTATTTCAGGCTTTGTGGGCTCTGAGGTCTCTTCATAATAACTCAACTCCGTCACTGTCACATGAAAGGAGTTGTGGACAAAACCTAAGTGAATAAGTGTGTCTGTGTCCCAATAAAACTTTATTTTATAGACACCGAACTCTGAATTATATATAATTTTCATGTCATGAAATATTATTCTATTTTTGTTTTCCAACCATTTAAAAATGTGAAAACTACTCTTAGCTTGCAGGCCATACAAAAACAGACAGCACGACCCTGCAAGCTGCAGCTTCTCTACCCTTGGGTACAGATCTAGGAATCAGAAACACCTGGCTCTAGTCCTGGTTCCACTAATTATTGTTCTTGTAACCTTGATTAAATCACTGGCTTCCATCTTCAAAAGAGCATAATAAATTTTTCCCTACCCACCTGGAAGGTTATTATGAGGATAAGATGAAAATCATGTACCTTAAAATATTCTGCATATGGTAATAGTATTAATACTTGGATATAGTTAGCTCTGCCTTACTCTTTAGAAATAAATATTAACACGAAAGCCACGGTGCTGATTAATTGACTCTGAGTCAGTAAGCCAGGGCAGAGGAGGAGCAAACACATCAGCCCACTTAATTGCCCACATCTTCAGATAGGTCGGAGAAGAGGATGAGAAGGTACATATCACAGGTAAGGCTGTAGGCAGACAGAGGACTCTGATGTAAACAGCAAGTCCAAGGATAGTGCTCATCACCTTCATGAGCCTGGGGTACTGCAGAACCATGGATTTCTTGTTTCAGGGAATGCTCTGGTGTAAACCAGGCCTGCTGCTGGGGAGCCATACTGTAACTCAGTTCCCCGGGTCATCATTCTAAACAAACATTCATCATCCACTAAAGCCCTTCTGGCCATCCTGAGCCCGTTTCTACAGTGCCAACAGCTGACAAAGCTATAAATATCACCCTGCATGCAGAACTGTCTCATTCACTGCCATGAGAGTTGGAACGCCGCCACAGTACATGCTCTGTGGGGGCTGGACTTGGGCTGACAGCCTCAGATTTTCAGGTCTGGCACAGCGGTAAAGCCAAAGAAAGCACCAAGGAATAAATAAAATAGTTCACAGGAGGAATAATCATTCTGCATACACTTCATAGGGCTGTTGATCTCCCTGGAACTGAGTTATGCCCTTAAGGAACTGAGAACTGATCATTCCAAATTACTAGCATAATCCACCATGATCATAAATCCTTAGAAAGTAGGGGTTTTGATTCCAAATTAATTATTCCAATTCTGCATCATCCCTAAGACTGCATTGACTTGAGGTGGAGAGAAGTGCTGCCACTAAACTTCTTCTCAGCTCCTGAGCCCCCATACTCAGGTTTGAAGTGAACAGAAGAGAATCTGCCTCCTTAGCCAGCTCTTGGCTGCCACCAGTATCTGAAGTCTCGTCATCCCTGTTGCCTTCCTTCCCATTCCCTCCTCCACCCTGGCACATGCCCACCACCTGCCTTCAAAAGAACAGAGAAAAAGCCATTGTTGTTGAACATCTCTTACTAACCTGACACATGTCCCTCTTGGGAGCAGGTAGCTTAATAAAAAAGGCATAGGCTCAAATCCCGGCACTGCCCCTTATGTGGACTGGGACACACCACTTAACTTCGCCGAGCCTCAATTCTTTATCTGTAAAATGGGAACAAGACCATTTACCTGAGAGTGCTTTTTAAGAATTAAAGAGGATATGTGTTCAATAAATAGTAGCTATTATTATTACTTCTGAGAATTCTGAACTTCTCTGACTCTCTGCAGACTTCACGAATGCCTGATTACAGGGCTATACAGTGCGAACTATATTAATGTGTAATACAAGATGATGAAATACACTAAAGTGTAAATTTGGTAGGTGGGGGGAGGGGAGGAAGAAGGTCAAGGAAGGGAGGCATTTTTGTAATGACTGGTTATCACAAACCATTTAAGTGGATGCACGAGAATGGAAGTTGCAAGGCCCGACACAAGGGGCTCGTGTTTTAAAGCCAAGCCCTGCCATTAGTAAATGAGAGGCGATGTGCCATTATCTCAGACACGCTCAGCGGTGGTTTGACAGGAAATCGATGGCTACCCAATTTCACCACACACCCGAAATAAAAATAAAATATCTGGCTTGCCATAAGCACATTTCATAATTAGAGCGCTGACAGATGCAGTCCTTACCCCAGTTCTAAATTGCTGCATATTTATTTCTTCAGAGAGTTTATTTTGAATTCCACCTGCACAAGCTCTCCAAGTGAAAGGCTAATAAGAGATGATTAAAGTGTTCCCTAGGGCTTGGGGAAATCCCATGCTTTTTTCCCCTCATTTCTTCCCAACTGCCCTGGGCCCATTGATTCAACAAACATTACTGAGCACTTCTGTTGCAGGCATGAGGCTGGGGTCTGCTAGGGGCAGAGAGATGAATGAGATATGACATGCGCTTTGAAGAGATGACAAGCAAATCTGTGAAGCTTCCCCTATTCTTTGGAGAAGATCTACTGAGTTCTTAGCCTGGTTTTCTTCTCTTCCGCATCTTCCCCCCTTCCTGTGTGATCTCTTTTTGTTTGATACCACTTCTGTAGCTTGTACATAGTTCTATAATAACCTTTTCCATGCTACCTATATTGCATTTATTGATTATGTCCCTTATCCCAGGGAACTCTTTGGAAGCACTGGCCATGCCAAACTCTTGTAAATGTCCTATTCTAAATGTCACAATGGCTGGTACATAGTATTTTTTTAAATTTGTTAAATATGAACATAATCCATTCACTTCTATGGTTTTAATCATTATCTATATTATGATTATTCAAAATATGTTTGTTCATCCCCGATTCCCCTCCCAAGCCTTAAATTCATTCTCCCAATTGCCTATTCAATATTCCCACTGGAATGTCCCATAGGCATCTATGACTTGACTGGTCCAAAACTGAACTTATTGTATTCCTCTCCTGCCAATGTCTCTGTTGTTCATATCTTGGTTAATAGTGAGACCATCTAGTCCCTCTTTCAACTACAAATCTGTGTCTTTTTTGAGTCTTCTCTCTTCCTTACAGACCACATCCTATTGATTCCACTACAGAAAATTCAAATCATAAAGTGTTTTGTTTTTTTTTCCTCACTGGCCTCATCACCACCTTAATTTAGATCATTGTCACCTCTTATTTAATTTCCCACCAGATTTCCATGTCACCAGTCCCTCCTCTACAATGCCACCAGAATATCTACTTAAAACTAATTTGATTCTACAAGTTGGCAGTTTAAAGATCTCTGCTGGCTCCTAAATGCCTACAAGAAAATGCCCCTTGCTTCTGAGCATGGTGCCTGGTGACAATCTGACCACACCTTATTTCATCAGGACAGATGCCAGGGCTTTCCACTATACACCCTGTAAGCCAGCCACACTACCTGTTCAACTGCTCTGCGGACAAGCCAGGGAGACCTCCAAGTCCTTGCATGTACTATCTTAGCCCCTCTGTCTGAAATCCCTTCCCCTAATTACCTGGCAAATTTCTGCTTCCCTTTCCAAACAATCCTCTCACTTCCCCAGGAGTGGTTACTAGTTTCCCTCTCTGTGTTCCCAAAGTCCTTAATTCTCACATATTTTACAGTTTTTTATGCAGTTCTTACTAACTACACTTAAAATTCAGTGAATGCTAAAGAAGTCAACTTCATTCATTGCTGGCACCTCTGCCACAACCTGTTATGTGGAACACAGTCAGTGACTGTTTGATAAGATAAGAAATGAGTCACTAATTTGATAGTCTAAGGCGAGTTGGAGATCTAGGTAGGCACCGACTGTGTACAAGGGTGGCTGAAGCCACAATTATGATTAAGAGTACATAGGAAGGTGTGTAGTTACAAGAAATAAGGGACTGGGACAAATCCCTAGGGAGTGATAATATTTATTATTAAGAAAAAGAGAAAGAAGGACCATCTAAGGAAATTAAGAAAAGCAGTCAGAGGATTAGAATAGCCAGAGTGATGCCAAAGATTAGCACTTCCTCAAAGAAACTCTCCCTGATCTCTAAAGTCGAGACTAGAATCCCCTTCTATGTGCTTCCACCTCATAGCCCAGTTCCCCCAGACTGCTTGCCACAGCACACTTTGGCTGCCTGTCCGTCTGCAACCCTCCTAGGATATAGCTCCCAAAGGCAGGGACTCTGTCTTATTGACAGCATATGGCACAGGGCATGGCACAGAGCTAATGTTCAGTAAATACTTGTTGAATAATAGAAGGGATAAATAATTAAAGAATGAATGAAATGCAGATAAGAAATCACATGAGATAAGGATGGAAAGATGCCTCATGATTTTAGTATTCAGGAAGGCACTGGGTTACTTCTATCCTTGTCTTTTACCACATATTCTCATGTAGCTCTCATTGGTTTCAGTATCAGAAGGTTCAAGATTTGACACATAATGTAGAGCTTTGTCGTTGTCACTTGGCCTTCCCTCCCAAAGCAATCACTCTTAAGATGGGTGGATGGCTCTCAAAAGGTACAAATAATTTTCACCCAGATAACATAATAGAGTGATTACCTCCATTAAAAGATGGAAAGTTAAATACATCATTTCAAAATTGCTTTAGCAAATTGTATTCTCTTCAAGACAAGGAATCTTTAAATAATTATAATCAACTCATTTCTTAGTGACCTTGAATTTTTGGCTATTGTATGCAGTATATGTTAGAATCATATGCCCTCTATTTGAAGAATTCTTGCAAAGTAGGACAACAGATTATTTATCATCATAAGACCCCAAGTTACTGATATAAAAGGAGAAATTTGATAATAAATCCCTAGACAAATGAATGGAACAGAACCTCTGACAGATTGCTAATGTTTTGTTTTTAGATTTACAAATGAGGGAAACTTGAAATAAAGAGGATTGGAAATGGAAAACGTAAGTACAGCCTGCAGACAGCAAATGCCCTTGAGGACATGAAGTGGGGAATTAGAAGGGGATGTATTTCAGCAACTTGGGAGATTTGCTGGGAATTGAAATTCAGCTACTCCGGGTCTGTGCAAACCCAGTGACAATCAGTAAACTGCCTTCTTCCCTCTCAGCCCTTCTTGGCTTTACTGGTGTTATTTGCATTATGGGGACAGTTAAGGGAGGGCAACTAAATCCTTCCTATCAATGACATCTTGCATACAGCACAAATCTCCAGGACACTTGTCAACTCATTGCAAACATGTTCTAAAGTTGATGTACCAGCTTTCTGTAAGCCAGAGACTTGAAGGAAATACATTTTTTTTTAAATTTAAGGCATTTAAAACACTATGTCCTAGAGTGGACTGTGAGAAGACTAAGAAAATCCAATAAAGCCCCAAATGAGTCACACTATGCCCCACGCTGCCTCTTCTGCACCGTTTACTCTCAGGAGCCCAATGGCCTCACAGGGAAGCAATTCACGTCTTGGGGACATGAAGCCTCACCTCATCTTTTTTATTAGAAGCATTGAGGCAGGAGTTTCGAAAAACCATTTTTAGATTGTTTAATTGGAGATCTCAACATTTTTAATGTCAAGAAAAGACTATACTTTGTTCAAAGAGGGCTAAGTTCTATGCGCTGTTAGAAAAATCTTCAAGAGTTTAAAGGAAGTGGTGTACCCTAAAATATCAATGTAATGTGGTAGAAAAAATATGAGATATGTAGTTAGAATACATAAACACGCTGTTTTGAACAGTGACCCCTACGAGCAATATCACTTTGCACAAGTTACTGGACTTTCTGGACCTCAGTTTCCTCAACTATAAAATGGAAACAAAAAAAATCCACTTTGCCTGAACTCTGCACTTTCTTATGATGGATTTGAGACACCACTAGGGTCCCTGCCTTCTCCATTGGCACCTTCTTGATCAATAAGCCTTTCCTTACTGCGAAGTCTGATGCTTTGGGTTTTGGCCTATCAAAGTGTCAGGCACACGAACTTCACCCCAGTAACACTACTTGACCTAATTTTTCTGTCTGGCTAGTGGAGATAGCATGTTATGGGTTGAATTGTGTTCCCCAAAAGATATGTCCAAATCTACACTCCAGTGTCTGTGAATATGATCTTATTTAGAAACAGGGTCATTGCAGATGTATTAAGATGAAGTCATACTGCATTAGAGGGATGGGGTGGGGCGGTCCTTAATTCAATGACTGGTGTCCTTACAAGAGTGCTTTGTGAAGATACAGAGAGACACACAAGGAAGAAGACTACATGAAGACAGAGGTAGGGAATGGAGTGATACAGCTGCAAGCCAAGGAATGCCAAGGAGTGCCGGGAGCCACTAGAAGCCAGGAAGAGACAAGAAAGGATCTTTCCTTAGATCCTTCAGAGAAAGGTGGCCCTGCTGACATCTTGATTTGGGATATGTAGGCTTCAGAGCTATGAGAAAATTAATTTCTGTAGTTTTAAGTGAAAAAAAAAAAGCCAATGTCACAGCATAATGAGGGATACGTGACTACATTATATGCAAAGCACCTAGCTCAGGTGCCTAGTGGACATGGAATAAATACAATAAAAATTGCATTCTCTTCCACCTGAGCCCCTTTTAAAAATTAGACTAGGAAAGGAACTTAATCTGTCACAAATTTTGAACACAGGACTGAACTCTAATAAATTAAGATGCATGTATATACTATATTCTCAGATATAATATTTTATCACATAAAAGACACCACTGACTATAATATATCACTAAAAAATACTGCTAATTATAATTATATGTCACCTCTGGTTATATGAAGTGTCACAACCTCAGAAATGTTAATACAAAAATATGTGCCTGGTTTCATACAATCAGTGAAATACAGTAAGTGTCTAGGATTCCAGATAAGTTGAGAGATAAAACAGAAGAAAACACCAGGAAAAAAAGAGACTCATATTTCCTTCATTGACTCTTCATCTTGAGGGGAAAAAATTGGGAAGGTTTAGGCCAAAGAGTCAAGCCATTGCTCAGCTGGGAGTTCTTTTAAATATAGTTTACCCAGTTTCCACCAGTAGCTATATAGGCAGAAAGAATATTCGAGAGGAAAGGCCATTGGAAAAAGTAAAGAGCATTTTAGAAGGTTTTACCACCTTTTTAAAAAAAAAATCATAGTTAATTTCCACCTGAGCATTTTTTTTAATATTTGAGTGTAAGAATTAAAGTGTGTAGTTCTAAACCTACAAGGAAACTACTAGGTAGTTCTGAGGCTTGTGGAAAATGACTAACTTAGAGCTGTCCTGGCCACTCAGTTACATAACCTATAGCGACGTTTAGTGGTGACTTCTTCAAATTACAACCAGGTGCCCCAAAGGGGTAGGACAAAGCTCAAATGGAATTTGAGTGGTGTCTCCATTATGTTGCCTGACAGTGGTTATTAAGGTGTCTTCTGGAGGTGGCGCCAGACATGATGGCAGCTAGTGTTACCACAGTCGTATATTTTATATAGTTTGGTGTTTTCTGCATACCTTTACTTCATAATGGAATCATAGGGTTGGAAGCGACCCTAGGGGCTACCTAATCCAATTCTCTCATTTGTGGATTAGAAAACTATGATTGAAATATGCTAGCCCAAGGTCATACAGCTAAGCAGGGGCAGATCCAGGCCTTTAACCAGGCCTTCCAATTCCAAAGGCATTGCTCTCTCCATTAAATTACTTTGCTGTTTATAAAATGTAGATTAGAATATTGGCTATGGATATTTTTCAACACATTCACTAAACACTTAGTGTGTGATTAAGTGTATTGGAAGGGAATGCACAGTAATGTTAGAAAGTTTGAGACGAATTAGGGACTATTACATAATAAATAAAGTCAACAAAAACTAATCATTAACACTTTTATATCTTGGACTACCCTATTATCCCCATTTTACAGGTGAAGAAGACATTGAGTCATAGAGAGTTCTGGTACTTACTAACCCAAACAAACAAACAAAAAACCTAGAAGTTACGTAGAAAAGTAAATACAATCATAACACACTCCATGGTTCAGCTGTCAATGACAGTGACCGAGGCTCGATAACATAAGCCACAACTTTAGAGCACAGCTATGTTTGGAAGGCAGAGGGGAAGTGTGTGTTGAAGAATCAGGCCAGAGAGACAGACATGGGGGATATAAGGAAACTACATTATCAGTTTCTGTGGTACACATCAGCAGAAAATACCTATACTGAAAACTTAAGACAAAAAGAACAATAAACACAGAGAGCTATTTATATGGCAGTAAATCCAGATGAAAAAGAGCAAAGAGTGCTGAAGTGGTCATCTATGGAGAGTGGGCTCAAAGGTGGGGGTGGGGGTGGGATGGAGTACTGTTGTTTTTAATTACAAGGTTTACAGAACTATTTGAGACTTTAAAACATGTATATTTATGCTATGACAAAATATAAGATCAAATTTAAAAACAGAGACATAAGAAAGGCAGATCACCAAGAATCTTGCTTTTGAGTTATGTATAAAAAAAGATAACAATGTTTCACAAGCATCTCTAAATGAACAGAAACAGGACATTTTACACAATGATGTAAAACACCAACCAGAGAGTCCATGCTCAAATAAAGGCCTTGAACCTATAATTTAAAAATTGGCAAATGAACACACATTGATGTATTTTGAGTTGGAAAAACGTATGTGTGGAAGTACATACTGTTTGTTGTGATTCCCCTCTCTAACTGAATTCTTAGATTAACCAGCCAGTACCCCCATTGTATTAGTGTAATAGCAGTGTGTACGGTGGTGTGTCCGGGAGTCTTGGTAGCTGACGGCTCTCCGCTGAGTCACTGTTGAGTGGTTGCCTGCAGCCAAAAGTGCCATCTAGCCCAAGGTCACTAACCTTTTCCAATAATGGGCAGAAGACTCAGCCCTTCTGACCCAAGATATAACAACTCTCAGCTGCCTTGCAGGACATCTGGTCTTGTCCAGAATGTCTGTGAAGACGCTTTGTCCACACTGACCCATCTACCTAACCCCGTGTGCCATGACAAGCTAGGCTACCAAGGCAAGAAGGGTCACTATTGGCAATACAGCCAGAACACAATTATTGGGCCAAAAAAACATGATAGTAGTTTTTATGTATTGACTCTGTAAAACAAAAATAGAAATAAACTTTATGGGCTATTTGAACCCAAGGATGTTCTCTAAGCATGGATGTTTTTGATAGGATCAAATACCAAGGACCATTAGGCATGGACCAAATATGGTCAGGGACATTTTGGGTAGAACCAAGCTGCAAGGACTTTTTGGCACAGACCACATGTCTCTGTGGATGTTTTAAACAGGATTAAAGGTCCACTGATCCTGAAGTGACATCCAGCTCCAGACGTCTCTGGGTGATCAACTGGGACCTGCATGAGAACCACTCAGTCCTGCTTCCTTCCCTCCCTTCCACAGGTGTGGGCCCATCCTGGGGGCACTCCTCAGCAAATTTTTTATACACAGGTCTCCACGTCAGAGTGTGTTTCCAGGGAATCGGACAGAAGCCAACCAACGAAGAGCCCTTTTACTGCTCTACTAGATATATTTCATTATTTTGGTTTAAGAGACTTTAAAGACAAACTTCTCTGACTCTTTTACCATCTTTCATGTAATGTTCTTTTCAAAGAGTTTTAAATGGTGCATGCCATGTACATTGATCTTATTCCATTTTAATAATAAAGTTCATCTTCAAGATAACTTAATATTTGTTGGAATATCCACTATATGCAAAGTACAATGAAAAGTGAGAAGAGGGTGGGCAGCAGAAAAGAATATACAATGAATCAGAATGAATAAGACATGTTTTCTTCTTCTTTTCTTTTTTGATGATTTTAAAGTCTGGTAGAAAGATCAAAAGGTACAACAGTTGTTGTACAAATTAGAATATAACAAAAAAGTAAAATGTGATGTTCAGAGGAAAGATGATTCTGTTGGTTTTGTGTTGGGCTGGTTAGGTAGAGGAATGGAAGACAGGGGGAGGTAGATGAAGGTTCGTTACAATTCCCTGCTAAACCCACTTATGATCAGCTAGCCTTCCAATACTGGGTTATAGCTTGGGAGATGAAAGGGTAGAAAAGTAATTTCAGACAAATATAACACAAAGGCTCAGAGGTATAAAAGGTGGTGGCACTCTTTGGGGAACAGTACTAATCTAGCTTGAATGGCGCATCGCATGTACAAAAAGAATTAAGGAAGTTATTAATCCTTTGTGGGGACAAGTCCATCATTAATCCTGTCAGTCATTCATCCTTTGGGAGGAGGGAACCTACCTGAAAAAACATCTTCTGATCCGGATCAAAGATGGAGGCATAGGTAGACACACTGTGCCTCCTCGTACAACCAAAAGAAGGACAACAACAAATTTTAAAACAAAAAACAACCAGAACTGACAGAAAATCGAACTGTATGGAAGTCCGACAACCAAGGAACTAAAGGAGAAACTTTCATCCACACAGGTAGGAGGGGCGAGAC
>VMDR010019018.1:0-18698 GCA_007922815.1 Macrotus californicus
GGGGAGAGAGGGGGAAAAGGTACAGGGAATAAGAAGCATAAATGGTAAGTACAAAATAGACAGGGGAACATTAAGAATAGTATAGGAAATGGAGAAGCCAAAGAACTCATATATATGACCCATGGACATGAACTAATGAAGGGATGAATTCTGTAGAGTTGGGGGCGAGGGTGCAGGGCAGAGGAGGATAAGAGGGAGGAAAAATTGGGACAACTGTAATAGCATAATAAAATACACTTTAAAAAAAGAAAAAACACTGAATAATATTTTGTGCAGCTTTATGAAATCTGTACCTAATCAAAACCACACCTTGAGAGGACAAATTTTATTACTGAAACTAATTTCCAAAGGGTTCCTTTTTATCACCTGTTCAGTATTGCCCTTTTTAAGTTATTTTATGTAATTAAAAATCATCAAAGGAACACAAACAGAAAGCACACTCTGGCTGGAATATGCAGACTTGACAGTGGCTGGGTGAGCCCATGGTTGATGTAGGGATGTGTGGCTGAATGGCGCTGAGAAGCTTCTGTACTTGTCCAGGGGAGGTCCTGATTGCCTGGATTTGAAGGGTATAGAGGAAAGCAGGCAGCTCTGGCTGACATGTAGAAGCTAGAATTGGCAGGTGCTGGGGACAGAGTGCATGTGGTATATATGTGTCTGGGGACAATGGGGAGGTCCACAATGACTTTTCCATCCTTGCTTGGCAGAACTAGACAGGTGTTGGTACCACTCACCGAGAGAGGAAATGTGGGAGAAGGAACAGGTATTTGGGGAAGTGGAAAGTCGTGAGTTGTTCTTGGACGTGTTGAATATGAGGGGCGTTGGCGATATTTTTTCCTCATTTAGATGGAATTTGAAATTAATTCACAGCACAGTTAAAAATCTTTGACTCAGCAACAGAATATGGATTCTGTTCAATGTGTTCCCTCAGTGCTCAGCTTTTTCATATCTCAAAGGTGAAATTTCAGGGCTTTGGGATCAACCAGACCTAATACACAAGGTGGTCTATGACACAAACAATTTACATTTTTAAAGCTTGGTTTCATCTATAAAGTATAAGTCTCATTGAGATCAAATATACATGAATTATTATGGCAGGAGTCCTGTCTCACCTATGAAGACAGAACAATTTGGATGGTTGCCTTAGGAGGTTTTGGGACATTTTTATAAACTCACATGGGTCTGGGATGCTAAGGAGGAACATGCCTGTGGGCTGTTTCTCTGTCCTCTTCCTCGGTATGCAGGGATATGTGACTTCATGCTGCTCAAGAATGTTCCATGCAGGCTGGAGAAAAATCTGCCAAACTGTCCACCTAGCATGTCTCCAAGACAGACAAGAATGTAATCCCAGCAGGACCTCTCTCTGTCTTATGTTGCTTCAGTTTATCTTTCTTTTTCCCAAAGCTGCATCAGAAGAAGGTATACTTTGGTTCTTCCATTCATTTTGTCTTCAATTCCAATATTCATTTTTTCTAATCACTACTGATGGTGTGTGCATCACCCAGTACAAAGTCTGGCATGTAGAAGCTACTCAACAATCACCAGTTCCCTTCTCAGCAGAAGCCTGATCTCTTTCATTTATAATGGCTTTCTCTAAGGCCCCAATCATTCACACCTGAACAAGCAGTTAAGTCACCTAGGGAAGCAGAGCTTTCTTTCACATTTGGCCTGACATTCATGTGAGATGCTTTACAAATTGTAGATGATCTTGAACCATGGTGAGATTCTGCTTAGAGGCTTGGATCCCTAAGCCCAGTTTCCTGCTTGGTCAACTCCTAGGCTTCAGAGATGTCATTGGATTTCAAGGCTTCCAGGCATACAACAAGGCCGGGTTTGGGGGATTTTAATGTGGTCCTTTTAGAGGATGGTTTAGGCTGTTCATATGGAATGTGGACCCCAGACCAGTTTTGCTGTAGAAAATTTCTTCTAATTTTTATGTAACTATTAATGTTGAATGTTGAACTCTCCTCTGTTCATTCAATAAATGCTGCTTGTGCAAGACTAAGACCCTGTTGTCAAATTTAGTCTTGTTCTTTATGTATGTTATTAGTACTGGGGAATCTGACATCATTGTGCCTTTCTTATTCTTATTCTCTTTCTTATTCTCGGTGAGGAGGTACCAAATGATAAATTTGCATTTAAATAATGCTAACTGAATACCTTGCACACAGCATTTTCATGGTTTCTCAAGTATTAGACCATGGGACCTTTTCCTTGCTTTTAGATTTTGGAGATTACAGGTTAACAGGGAAATATAAAATGATTTACTGAAAATTAGTTTCTTGACACTACTCTTGCCATTTTTCATTGATGTTAGAAAATATGTTATCCTGTAGGAAAATTTAATGTGATATTTGTCATTCCACTGAAAGCGAATAGGAAATTTGCTTGTAATTTTGTGCTCCGTCCACACTAGAATTATTTTTTAACTAGGAGGGTTTTCTGGCCTTTTTAGTGCTATGTGATTTGTAGGGGGAAGACCTTGCTGTGTGCTTCCTCAAGAGCGTGCCAGATGGCTGACCCTGGCACAGCACCCATATGCCAACGTAGTTGTGAGTGAGAGCTTACAAAAAAAGAAAAAAGCGGCTGCAGGAAGTTTTCTGTTTATACCAATCCAAACACCAGCTTCTACTAAATGCAAATGCGATGCACATGATTGGAGTGATATCTTTCTATTAAAACTTTTCTCATAACGTAGCTCTAAAAGGCCTTCTGTTTCTATTATAGCTAGGTTATTGATGCCAAAGAATTCAGCAAATTGGGTTGTTGAGGTGCACCTGCCGTGCATTATTCATTAAGTACGTCTTTCACAAATCAGAGCTGTCTGGTACCGAAGCCTGGAGTCCCCGCGGCACTGTACTTCTTGGGGAGCGCGCTTCCTTGTGAGCCAAGAAACGGAGTCACAGGCACATCAATCAGGCCAGCACTTGGTAACACCGTTGTCCTCAAAATGTAAGGCATAGTGGCGAAAAGATTTAATTAATGTTCTGCTGTAATGTGTCTGTTTATAAAGAAATAATGTACTATACAATTAAGCAATGTATAGTGAATGTACCTCCTAATGGTGAGGCTGGCATTTTAAGTGATCAGTAAATCACTTAAATATTAAGACTTTCTTGAGCAAGGGTAATAAAAAGAGACATTTGGAAATGGTAGATACCAGTACATACAATTATCCACTAAATAAAACATTTTTATTGTGATCATAGTGTTAATCACATGGTAGAACAGCCTGATCAGGAAACGTGAGAAATTGTAGTTGAATTTTTTTTATCTCTGACATGATTAACTTCTGCATTAGAATGTAAGTCTCAAATATTTAAACCCTCATATGCCTTTCCTCAGAGGACTGCTTCAGTTTCCTGAGGCTGAGAGATTATTTGTAAAACTGCTAAAGCTGCTTCTTCTCCTAGTTAAACCCTTCTTTATTTGGATCAAGATTTTTAGGCTTCTTATTTTTCCCAGCTCTCTACCTCTCTGGGCTGTCTTCGCAGCTGGGGATTAGGGAGCAGAACTCTATTCTCCGGCCTTTCCTGCTTCCCTCACCGAGCAGGAGTGCCCCTTCCTTTTCTGGCATCTGTTGACATGATCTGTCCTACACGGTCTGCCTGGTCTAGTTCTTTTATAGGTGATGCAGCTTATAAGGAAGTCTGAGGGTTGGCCAGCTGCCCCCCTGGAACTATTTAATACTCCCTCTGTGACCAGCCTCCTTTGGCCACGGAGGGCACACCAAGGAAAGTGAGTGGATCAGCGGGCTGCCCAGTTTCCCCACAAGGGTTCAGGACTTTCCTCATTTCTGGTATAACATGATTTGTTTACTCATATCTTTTACTTTAAGCCTTTTAAACCAGCGGTCCTCCAAATTTTTGGTACCACGGACTGATTTCCTGGAAGATGGGAAGATGGGGCGGTTTGAGAGGAGAGGAGGCACAGCTCAGGTGAGCTTTGCTTGCAGCCTGGCTCCTAGGACAGGCCGAGGACCTGCGTCCACAGCCCGAGGGTTGGGAGCCCCCTGTATTAAACAAATACTTCCCAACCGTCATGTATATTTCCCTCCCTCATTAATTACATTAAAAAAAATGGACAAATGTTAACAAATGGTTACTTTAACTAGTTGTAATTTTTAAAAAATCAAGCAAGAACTTGGATTCTCTAGTCTTGTTTATTGCCTATGATTAAGAATATTCTGAAAAATGGATACAGTTTCTCTGTGAAGGGCTAAGCCAATAATAATATATTCAAAATGCTTTAGAAGACACCTATTTACATTTAAACTTTTACTAGGCTAATATATGTGAAATAGATTGTATGTAGAGAGTTTTGTTAAACAGAATTATACATTTCAAGATGTTGTGCTTAATGAGTTGTGGTGTCGGAATCTCAGATCTCTGCTGATGAAAATTTGGCAGGTTGGGAAGTGAGATGAGGGTTTAATGAACAAAATCTAATCTGAGATGGAAATGCTCTTCCTCTTAAATACAGAGAAATTAATGGGCTGAAAAAGGCACAAACAGTTTCCACAGTGGCCTAGAGTGATTTCATAACGGAGAGAACGGAGGCCGGTGGCTGAGAAGTGCATCAGGGACGCCCACTGCAGCCGAGGCTGGCCGGCGGGAGTTGCAAATCTTAGTCGCCCTATTCCACATTCGTTGTGTTAGTTCATACTGGTGTTTACGTGGTTGTTCCAGGGCCCTGCAAGGAAGGGCTTTTGATTGTTTTAAAGGCTACTGGATGTTTGTTCCTTTAATTCGATAGAACAGCATGTAATAGGGGCTTCCTTACTGTGACCTTGAGTAATGAGGACATAACCACTGTTAGAATATGGGGGCACAGAGATTTTAATCAATGAAAAAGTTTCTCTTATAACCAGTTAATTTTCTGCTCTAAATTCTTATCAAATTTTTCTTCTAGCATAAGTTAACAAAATTTCCGAGAAATATCTCTAGTTGGGATTTAGTTAGGAGCCAAAGCCAGTCGCTAGGGGGACCGAGGCAGAGGCAGTTAACTAACTGGCCCCTGGCCCTGTGAATAGATTTAGCCACTGAGTCCTGGCTTGAAAGCAGGTGGGCAGGGTGGGAGCATCTGCTGCTCTTGGGGAGTTGCAAAGAACAGCCTGGCTTTGACCTCATTCCTGCTCTTTTCTATCTCCAGCAGGAAGTTAGCAGCTTCCAGGTAGGCGTCAGTGAGGGAGGAAGATGAAGAGGCAGGGCATGATGAACTCAGAACACATATGAGAAAGAAGATCCTAAGAAGGAGTAAAACAAAGCCAGGAGACTGAAAGAAGGTATTGGTTAGTGCTGAGGGCGTGGAAACAGGGCCCTATTAACCGTGCGTGTGTGTATGTGTGTGTCTATTAGGAATAAGCTCTGTACAGCAACGACCTTCGCCGTCTTGTTCACTGCCACAATCTCTAGTACCTGCCTTATGGCAGACACTTGGTAGTTCTGTACCACCACCTGCAAGGCCCTACATGATCTTCCCCAGGGCTCTGCCTACTGTTTCTCTGTCCTCATTTTCTAGTATTTTTCCTCTTGCCTATGAACATCAGCTACGTTTTACTTCATGTTCCTTACACACTCCAAGCCTACTGTCACCTCAGGGCCTTTTCACTTGCCATTATGTTAGCCTGCAATGTTCCTCCTTGATTTGGGAATGACTCTTTTGTTTCTTTCAGGTTTCTGATCAAATGCCACTTCATTAGTGATGCTTCCATGACCCTCTATTTAAAATAACTATTCCATTCCCCTGGTTTTCCTCTCAGCTGTATTTTTCTCCCAAGCACTTACTGTTTATGGCATAAACATACATATGTCTAGTTTTTTGATTGGTTTGCCTTCCCTCACCAGAGTGTAAAACTCTAACAGATGAAGGGTTTTCAGTTGACTGCTGTTTTTCAGTACCAAGAACAGCGCCTGGTACAGAAGAAGCACTCCAGAAAAATTTGTTCAGTGAAGGATGGAATGAATGAATCTCACATATTGTTCATAATATACGTATGCATATGAATAATGTAGAAATTGCAGCTGAATATTTTTTACTTTATTTACATATATAAAATGAAACAAGTAATTTTATTGGAATTTATTCCATAGACTTGATAATCTTGAATCATTATTTACATAAATATTGTGACATTGATAATTACTCTAAAAATGAAAAATAGGTGATGCGATAAAACACAAAGACAGATGTTCAAAATAAAAACTCAACTTCCTGTTTTGCTACTACGGGATCAGAATCAACTAAAGAGCGTTACCGGTGTCCCCCTTCAATGACTCCGAATGCATAGAAGACTTTCTCTGTTACTGTCCTGGTTGTCTTCCTCATACCTACCTGAGCATGCGATAGAGAACGCTGTCTCTACTCTCCAGCAAAACACAACCGCTTCTTAGACTTCGGGGGCTGGTGACTTTCCATCACTACCCAGTGGCAGCTCACTCAAACTGCAGAGGAAAATGCCGTGAGAGCTCAAATTGCAAAACATATTTTAATCAAGAGGTGAGTCTTTTCTGAAATAAAATGAAAATATGTAGAATTAGAAGTGAATAAAACCGTGATCTTTTTCATTCTCTTAAAAAAAAAAGTCCCCTTAAAACATACAGGAAGTAGCTTCCTTTTGCTTAATTTTGAAAAAAGTTTTCCTATGAAACTTTTTTCCAAGAGAACACGGATTAAAGAATTTAGTAAAAAATTCTCCCACAAAATAATCTACTTCCTCATAAGTAAGTCCTGGGAACAGTAGTGAAAAATGGCATCGGCCTCTGAGGGCAGGCTGATGGACTAGCAGGCACAAGTAGACAGGCATCAAGATGCTTTAGCTCAAAGCAGTGATTTTGAAATAAACTCATCTGCATTTCATCTGATATTCTGCTCTTGGCAGCATTCACTGAGCTAAAATACTGCCTGACCGCCTCCCCCCAACCCCTGAAGCTGACAAAGGAGCATTTCAGATGGGAAACTAATTTATTCTGACTGCTTGTCAAGCATCACCTAACTAGCTTCATCTTTTTGCCCTAAAAGGTGCAAGATGCTAACCTTTGCTTCTATAGCATCTTCATTAAATAACAAAATGGCAAAGCAGTTGCTATCAGGAGGAATATGCATTAGTAGAGCATCGTGAAGAGCAGGAAGTACTTAAAAGCAGTGATCTTTTGAAATCTGGTGCCAGATGGTTAGATATATTGACCTTCATTTCTCTCCAATTAGCAAAAGATATTTTTTCTTTTTAATGCAAAGGGACTTATGAGGAAAGTGATTGAAATCTCTAAACTTTTATGTATGAGATGCAGAACTCTTGAGTAAATTGCCACTTGACACATATTTGGAATGATAATGTCCCATTTATACTTTCCATGACTTTCTTCACAAAAGACTTGATGAACACCTTATGTTATTGATGCAGGAGGTGCAGGTCTAGAGATTTGAGAAGTTCTCTGCTAACCATAGGAAAATTCTTAAATTGCTATCTTTATTCCCCCTGCAGATCAGTCAAAGCATACTTCATATGTGGTCTAACTGAGAATTCTCACGGGGCTGGTGATGTGTATGATGTGGTGTCTAACAGAAGCCACAATGACCTTTCAGAAAAGTAGATGTAACCATTCCTCCAGGTGGCTCGCTCTCTAGCAGCTTCCTACCGTGCATAGAGTGAAACCCAGAAACCCTTATTGTGGCCCCAAGGGGCTCTGGGACCAGCTCCTGTCTTCTCTGACCTCATCTGATCCAGCCATTCTGGCTTTCAAGTGTTCTTCAAGCACTCTAGCTGCGTCCAGCCTCCAGGTCTTCCCACCTCCTGTCCTTTTTCCTTAGAAGGCTGTCCTGTCCCTCAAATTCCCCAGATGCCACTCGTAGGTTCCTTCTTGTCATTCAAGTCTCACCTTTGCTCAACATCATCTCATTCTCTAGTCTTCCCTGAACACTCAATCTAACATCCTTCTTCCTTCAGCCTATTTCACATCATATAGACTTATTTTCCTCAGAGCGTTGTGGAGAGGAAGGGTTGACGTAGTAAACCTGACATGCTCAGGGGAAACCTGGGTTTGGTCTCACAAACTCAGAGACCAAAGTGACTGCATAGGATGGTCTGAAATTAAAACTTTCTAACTAAAGTAGGTGAAGGTAGACGGTTGTGTCCTAGGCTAAAATCTTCCCTGACAAAAGTCAATTTGTACCTTAACTGAGCCTACTGTCTTTTTTGTATCTATGATAACGTACCTTTGGAATGTCAGGATAATTTCCCTTTTTATGGATCCCTCAAAGCATAGGAACTGCACCAGAAAGAAGATCACAAATCCCCTCATTGTCACTGTTACCATGTTAATTGTTGACTGTTAACTGTCCTGTACCCACCTCTGTATAAGAAGTATGTGTCTGCCATTTTACTTTTTATCGAATCCCTTTTGATTTTGTTGTATAAATAAGTGGTAAACTGCCATTTTCCACAGCATTTTCTCAATCCATTGAGATTTTGCTTCCTGGCAATTGTCATCAGTTTGGTTCAAATAAATTCATAAAAATCCTTACAAGTTTGGATGTTTCTTATGTTGCTAGTATTTAAACATTGGAGGTACCCTTAGAAAAGAATTTAAGTTTAAAAAGTTTTTCTGCACGGTGATACCAGGAGGTACAGGTTGGGGAGCAAAGAAGTAAGTTTGGGGGGCAATGAAATCCAATGCAGGGTTCTTTAATGAGCAGGTGACTGTTGTGGGCAAATGGGGCTCATTGCCACTGGGTAACCTGGGTAACGGTATAGAAAAGCATACTTCAAAGTTGTCCCACCTGAGAGATGAGGAAGCTAAGGTATTTTCCCCCTAACTCTAACCTGTTCTTTGTTAAGTACTGTTGCTGGTGCTATCAAGTCCCTGGGCCTTCAGGCCTGTCCTTCCAAAGGGCCAGGCAAGCCAGAGAGAGTCTCAGGTGAAAAGTCGTAGGTGCTTGCAGGAGACAGTCCTTGAACTGGCATGCGTGGAATTCATGAGCACAGAGGGAAACGAATGGGGCAGAGACAGCATCTGCTGCTCTCTTGTTCGTTCACATGTTTTCTAGCCTATTGACCCTCCATCCACCAGAATGTTAATCTTCGTCAAAGGAGGGATGCAGACTATTTCTAGTTCCCCAGACACGGTTCTCGGATGAGAACGGGCACTCAACAAATATCATCTGAGTGGACGAAGAGTCATGAAGTTTCACTGGAAAACACATAGCCTCTTAAGTGGTTTCATTCTCAGATAGGTAACACTGATATGGCAGATCCATAACGGAAGTGATATCACATGGGTCTTGGCAATGGCTGAAGACATTGAGGATGTCTGGGTGGGGAAGGAGTTATTCAGAGGCAGGAAGAGGTTGGATTTGCATGGTGTACTAGACATCCAGTCTAGACTGAGATTCAGAGTTAGTAGGAACATTGTAAGTGGCCATGGCCAAATCCTTCATCCTCTTGGGAGTCTGTTCCTTACTACTTACCTGCTTCATAGAGATGTGAAGATAATTCAAGGAGATAATAGATTTGAAAGCAAGTCTAAAAAGAAGTATTCTTATGGAGGAAGCTACTATTTAACTGTTGAAAATGTAACATTCAAGTTGTTCATAAGTGCTTAGTCTCTTTAAAAAGTGCTTACTGCTGACAGTAGCCATTGTGATGGGCAGTTATTGTCTCTGAGCTGAAGAGAATGTGAGCATCAGTTTCTGTGGTGTGTCTGCTGACGTGTGGCTGAAAAGAGGACCGCAGGGTTGGTAGGGTGACTCTTACTTCATGGAAAGCTGCAGCCTGGAAACAAGGGGATCTGGGAGAGATGTGCTCAGCTGCCAATGGAATGCACATCTCCCTCTGATCTGGAAGTCCATTTTGGTAATGTGATTAAGCCAGAGGTGCAGGGACAGTCATAGAACCACAAGGTAGAACAACTTCTGGTTTCAGTTGGAACCAGGTGGAGGAGAGTTTTCACTCTTACTTTTGGAAGGAGAGTTTTTGTATTCTAGGTGAAGGGCTTTCACACCTAGTGTACTGGACACTTGCAGGGCTGAGAGTGTGAGTAGATCACTGACTCAGCCCACCCTCCCTGGCTCCATCCACACCTCAGGGGCCTCGAGTCAAGGCTTATGGCCTTCTCCCCCATCTGAAAGGCCAGGTTCCGTCCCTCCTGCCAACAGCTGCCCGGGCCACCCTTGGCATACAGGTTTGTGCACTGGGGAGCATGGCCTGGCTAGGGAGGGTGCACCAGGAAATGAGGCCACATGGGCCCTGGGGATTGGAGTCTACTGTTGAGCAGAAAGTCCCAGGATGGTCTAGAAGGAGGGAGGCAGATCTGGGTGAATGAGGACACTCGCCTTTCGGTCTCCTTACCCCATGAAGAGAGGCACAACCAGGAGAGGGCCATAGCAGGGCAGGATCTCAGAGTATGCTACCCAGGACAGGAACCCCAGTTCCAGGTTGAAGGGGAGTACAGTTCATATCAAATTGACTTTGACCTTTCTGGTTAAATCTTTAAGAAAAGCACACGCAGGCAGGTTAACTGTAAAAGCCTCTTGTCCAGGGAGGAATACAATGGCAACTGCAGGAAGCTGCTTACAGGAAGAGAAAGGTAAATCAAGGCAAATTCTCCAGTAGGTTGCCATGTGACTCAGAGTAAAACCATAGCCATTGCAGTGGCTACAAGGCTGTACACGATCTGCCCCCGCTTTGTCCCGTGACCTCCCTGCCCTCATGTACCCCTTTCCCACTTTTTTCAGCATGCTGCACTCCATCCACCCTGGCCTCCTCGTGGCCTTCAAGGGTTCCCGGTGTGTTTGCACAGGCTTGTCCCTCTGTGTGGAGTACTTCCTGACAGCTGTCTGTGTGCTTTATTCAAATGTCACCTTTTCAATCACCTGACCTGACCAGCTTATTTAAAATTGGACCAGGTACTCTGACTCCCCTGTTTCTTCTCCCCCAAGCCCCTCCCCATCTGTCACCTAATAACTTGTTGATTGCTCTGTCTGTCTCTGCCCTTGGGCATGTAAGCTTCATATAGGCAGGCTCCAGTCCTCAGAAGAAGGCTCGGCACATAGTACATGCTCAGTAATCTTTGTTGAATGAATGAAGTAACCTGGCATGATTAAGGTATAGCAAACAATGGTACAACTTACAAACAGATCATCACTGTTTCTTAAAATGTGCAGAATTTATAATTTCTTAAGTTCTTGTCATATGCAGTGAGATACCTGGATATTTAAGTGAACACTTTTCTTTCTCCTCATTTTTCTTGTAGTTTCACGGTTCACACTTGTTGAACCAATAACAGGCATCGTCTCCAAGAATTCAGACTCAGACCAGAGCCAGGAGCCAAAGGGTTCCAGAGGAGGCTCTGGCAATCAATGGCAAAGTTGTCTGAGAGGAGAACTTAGAAGTGTGTGCCGGATGTCTCATTGTGCACATTTCTGCCTCTTCTCTCTCTGTCCTTTTATTCGTTTCTTTCCCCCTTTTATCTTGTTTCTTCTTACTTGCCTCATCCTTCAAACTTAAAATGAAGCACCATGTTAGGACTGCAGGACTCAGGGAAGGATAGGTCAGTTCCTAGGTGCTGGCAGTTTGGTGGGAGATATCTGTGGGAAGACCTCGGCTCGGCACTCCCGTGGAAGGTGCTGTCCCAGAGACATGCGCAGACACTGTAGAAACAAAGCCTCTGAAGGGCACCTGGATTGGCCTGATGCAGAATTAAGAGGCTGTCAGGGGAGCACTGCAGTGCACAGGTGGAATTCTATACATCGAAGACCTGCAAGAATATATATAGTTATTGTTTAGAATCCTTCTTAAATGATTTCAGTTCTAAAAAACAGTCTTTGGTTATTTCAAAAATTCACCACCTTTCAGGCCCATTTCCTACCTATTCTGCGTAAATTCTCTTTCTCTGTGCCCCCCCATGTGTAGATATATATATACTATATATATATAAAATATATACACATCTATAAAACAATATAACTCACATATATGTTGATAAACACATATCACTTATACTATTGGGAAAGATCTTATCAACATTTCAACAGCACTGATTACAGTAATTACAACAAACACCACACTAGGCACAATGTACGGATTATCTCTGTTCCTTATAACAGCCTAGGCAGAAGATGCTGACATTGTCCTCTTGTTATAGTTGAACAAACCAAAGCATCACAAATGAAATAGCGCATAGTAATATCATTATTTGTGTCTTCTGATTTTGATTGTCCATGTGTTCATCTCACATCACCGATGCGTGTCATAAATAAACTTATATTCTAAGATGTGGGACAGACATATGTGCCAAAATATGCTTCTAGAAAAGTGGGAAAATCAACAGCCCCCAATGTATGGCCTAGAGAACTGACAGTTCTGGGAGCCTCCTTTGTAATTGAGGGGACTCAGTGACTGCTGCTTGAATCTAAATGCCACTTGGAACCCCCTGCCCCAGGCCTTCCTTTTAGGGGCAGAAACATCTGCTTTATGACAGTGCTCACTTTTCTTACAATAGAGCATTTAAATAGAATTATCAAACTTTTATTTGATGCTCTTACAGAATTTTAGTGATCAGAGAGTTAAAGAAATGGTGGACTATCTCTGGGTGGGCCTGGTATGCTAGGGATTTCTTGGTGGTATTTGTCAATGAGATTTAATCCTGTTATCTAAGTACCTCAGCTTTTCTGTTCTTGTATCTTATTCCTATTGAATTGTGATAATGGGCAGTGGTTTCAAATACTTTCCCATTATTCCCTTGGTACTTGGTGCTGCCCAAAACACATGCTCTTTCCAGATAATATTTGCCAAAGCCTGGTAATTCCTATAATGCTTTGGTAACCAGACAGTGATTCCCAGTCATGGTATTATGACACATTTGAGATGATCTCCAGTTATCTGCAGGGATACAGGGAATTGAAAATGCTCTAATGAAATGTATTCAATTTTGTTTATTATTTTTAACAGGGGATACATTATCTGTATATGGCTGAAAAAGTCAGTGCCCTTTGCTTCAATTCCACATAACTTTGGCCACTATTCAAATGCCTACCACCACTGGCACCGCTGAATACTCATGGCCATGTCATCTTTTCAATATGAGAGAATCTGTAATACAACTGAGCCCAAGGGGTTTGATCGTATGTGCTTGTATTTGTGGGTTTCTGTTGTGCGAGAGTTGTTGACTAAACACTAAGTCTGTGATCCATCGATGGCGCAGAGACGTGTACACTGGCCTCATTATAGCATCTTCGTTAGTCCATCCCATCAATTCCATTTAGTCCTCGGCTTTGACCCGTATAAATGGATGTGCTTAATTGGAGTAACTGTAGGCTCCCTCCCCCCATACACTATTTTACCTGTAACAATGATGTGCTCATCAACGATTGTGTAATAAGGGGATTATTTCCAATAAACTGCCAATATAGTGGCAACACAAGTATATCCAATGGACATTAGCCTGAAGAAAATAAAGGAGTTTTTAGAATTAAGCCTGAATATTTTAAGAGCAGACATAGACAGAGAGTGTAAGCTCCTTGAGATTGGGGCATTTCTGTCTCAGCCACAACTAGGTCCTAGTATATGATATATATTAGGTACTCAAAATGTTTGAATGAGTAGCTCAGCGGTAAAAGCAGTGAGATGTTTTTACTTCATGAGCTGGACATGTGATAGAGTTTCACAAACTACTTATTGATGTGGATGTGAACATTGGGCCCTCACATGGGGAAAGGAACCCAGTGAACCCGGAAAGACTCCTTAAGGCATGCATGTGGCGTGGCCACCAGTGTGGAACCAAGTTAGGGCAGATGTAAGTTCCTCCATACTCTTTCCTTCTGCTACTTTTCCCCATTTGGTTCCACATATTATCATTCTGCTGTTGCAGCTGGCTAATTCACTGTCCTTTGTGATTCAATGGCATAGGTGAATACGTTTCTAAATTGCTTTATACAGGAAAACCTTGAACTTCCTCCTGCAGCATATTTTAAATTACATCTCAAAACTCACTGTGAAGTGACTGCTTCAATCTGGACTCTGCCCAGTACCTAAAATAGTGTGAGGGCTAAAAATACATGCACTCTGCCAAAAAGAGTTTACAACATTCTCAGTAGAAGCTTTCAACTTGCCCTTAAAGGTTAGAGAAAGTTGGCTCACGGCAAAAGCAAATTTATTTAAATACCATTTTACACTCGTTTCATAATAGTAACATTTTATCTTTTTTACAGTGATTTATAGGCACTGGAGCAGAACAGGGGAGTCAGGGAAAAAAGCAATTAACGAATAAAGAAAAAAGTACCAACAGTGAAGGGAAAAAATTCTTCTGAAAGCTACAGAAGAGAGAATAATTGATGGTTCCATTTTAGCTTAATGTTATTTCTGGATCTCTTTTATAATCTGTTATTTACTGCATAGTTTATAGCTGACAGAAAATAAACAGCATCGGCAGCATAATGTCTCGCGCTCTGCCATGTACTTGCTCATCCCGCTTGCCTGTCAAGTTAGAACTTCTACCAACATCCGTCAAAGTCTCCTGTGATGGAATCTGTTTTTAATAAGCCCAGCACTATAATTACCTTATTGCAGAGTTGAAGCCAAACGACACTTATGATGAAGGTTTCATGGCTGCACAGGAGAGTCGGTGAAGCATGTGCATACCAACTGTCGGACAGGCAGTGGCCGTTCCAGGATCTGTTTCATTGCTGCTTGACGAGGGTCATTTCATTTGTACATGGAAATTTTGCCACAGCTGCAACAGGTGGCGGAGAATGAAAAAGAACAAGTAACATGGAACATAACTTGGAAAAATAACATTATTAATAGACTTTTGAGAAGATTAATTACTAAGCTCAGGAACATCTGAGCTAGGTGCTTCCACAGACATTTTCTAACTTAAAACTACCTACCGCAGATGCAAAGGACAGACCGACAGCTGTCAGATAGGAGGGGAAACTCGGGGCTGAGGGAGAAGGTGAAGAAATTAAGTAAAAAACAACAAACAACTCATAGGCAGGTACAAAAGTATGGTGATTACCAGAGGGGAAGGGGTCGGGGGAGGGAGAAGAGGGTAAAGGGGGGTAAACGGTGACAGAGGGAGACTTGACTTTTGGCAGTGAACACAGATACAATACACAGATGATGTGTTACAGAATTGTACAGCTGAAACCTACAGACTTTTATTAACCAACGTCAGCCCAATAAATTCAGGAAAAAACTCCCTAAAAATCTAGAGTTAAAATGTTATTCACATTTCACAGGTAAGGAAAGTGAGGCTCTGAGAGTTTGTAAGCTATATGAGAGCTTTTAAACTCAGCTGGTAAGTGACAAAACTAGGCTATGAACCCAATCTAGATGATTCAAAGTCTGATGTAGTTTTCCCTTGTATTACAGCTGCAGACGGCAAAGTGTGTGGTCCAACACGGTCTGGATTGTGGTCTGCGTGGAAATGGAATGTGGTTTGGACAACTCCACGTACTGAGTTACTGAAAGTAGGAAGGCAGAAACACACTCAGATGAATGACGATCCTCGATTTCATGGCAAAGATCTACCTCTATTTTACATTATTTGAAGTTGCACATTTTTGTGACAATCACCATCAGTTGTGAATTGATACATCAGGAAACACTGCATCCTACATCACAGCTTATTTCCAAAGAAACTCTGGAAATCAATGGTATCTTGCTGTCCTCTTAGCATGTGTAGGTGATGATGATAGAGTGGCACTGTCATCATTTTCATTTGATACGTGATAGATACAAAATGAAATCATTGAATCATTTCACTGATTCAGAGCCACTGGGCTACTAAATTGGGGATACTTTTACTCCATCTAATATCTTAAAGCAGAAATGTGGGGCTTCTTTTCTACTCTTCTTTTGAATTACTTCTGGGCAGTGGTTAGGGCAGCAGATTCTTTTTCCAGTTCACTTGAGGGTTAACGTTGCATCAACCTCAAGAATCACTGCGCTGACACATTTGGGAAGAGAGGTGCCCTGCAGTGCCTCTGCACCTCAGTGGCGTACTCGCCCTTGGTGGCACTAGGCCTGAAATCACTTGCTAAGCAAGTAGGATATTTTGGTTCTCAGGACTAATCCCTATCAGGACAGGATTTAAAACAAAAATGAATTGAAGAAGAGTAAAAATAACTTTGAAATGTTTGACTTAGTCACAGGGTTACACAATCTGTATAAAAGAAAGCTGTATTTCTGGCTATGGGAATTAACATTCAGTCATTGTCAAACTGTACTGCAAAGATGGAAACTGTTGAAATTGAACTGTTGGCCCTTGGGGTGGCATCTTTGTACAATGTTTGGTAATGTCCTCAACTGAGCTACCTGGTACCATGCAGTATACACAGGGGAATTAGGAAGTCAGTTCACAAGTGGGTTGTTTGAAAGCTGAAGCCCTTCCTCACCAGGCCTAACAGTTACTGTTCTCACCTCTCTTGCTGTCCTTAGTGTATTGCGTCTAACGTTGGGCTGGGAAGTTCTGGGGATTCGAGTGATCAATGGGGAATTGCTGTACTGGTTTGATTTTCTCCTATAAGCCATGGATGGGGTGTATGACCCCTCAATTTTCAGTAGATTTCTTTACAAGGTAGAGTGTTTGATGTCTCTGCCATCAGCTTTGTCTTCATGCTACCATTTCTGAGGCAACAGCCAGAGTTCTCTCTCAACATTTTGTTATATTCACATTTTCTGAGGTTTCCTATCATTTCTACTAAAAATACTAGTGTTGTTTCTATAATTTTCAGACCTGGTAGCTTTCTATGCCCTCCTACTTCATACTGTTCTGTGACCCCTTTGTGGTGGTGGACTTATGTGCCGAGTGTATGTGAAACTGATGTGCATAGGGTCAGTTTAGTTCAGAAGAAGGAGCAGCATTGCAGATGCAATCACAGAGATGCACTCCAACCCACTGTCAAAGGAAGAGTGGATTCACTTCTGTTTTTGCCCAACCATCACTTGGGTTTAAAAGCATCAATTAATTTTGCATATTATTTCTAATATCTATACCAGGCACAATAATAAAACAACAATAAAACAATGTTTATGCAAACATGTATTATGTGGGATAATCTACATAACTACTCTAGGGGCTAGAGATGAGCAGGATTAGGAAAAGCTGTTGTGAATTTGGATTTTTGAGGTAGGTTTCCTGTAAGTTAAGGGTATGTATGACTTATGATGCAGAGTCCAGAGCAGGACAAGTGTAGGGAATACCTGAGCAAAGCAAGTGGACTAACCCTGAAATGCCCTGAGTTGAATTTTAAAACTATAATAGTAATGAGTTTGTCATTACTATTAAAAATAAGATTATGGAGGTCACTTAATTCTTCCACATTAATGCACGTACTTTAAATTTATGGACACCATTTTTAGTGTCATATTGAAGAATGTTTCTTAAAGTATAGTCTTGGATACAATCACATCAGAATCACATAGAGTGCTTGGAAGAAAAAAAAGAGTATTTCTGGGCCAGCACCCAGACTTTTTGGATCTCAATCTCTTAAAGTGGAGCCAGAAATCTGCATTTGAAATAATCTCTCCAAGGAATTTTTATCCTCAGTAAAGTTTGAGAATCACCAGTATGGAATAAGCTGACAGACAGCCCATGCATATTTCTAGTGAAAATGATTTAGAGAATTGTTATTGTGCAGTACAAGCCCTGTCATGTGAGGACTGAGAGTTGCTGATAAATGGTTTTCCTCGCATCTAATTATCAAGAGGATATCAGTTGGCTGCTTAAGGCAGAGGCTCATGGGGGTAGAGTCTTCATGGGTTTGGGGTCTGGACCTCAACTTTGCATACGCAGAAACTACATTGGATATATTTGCCTATGGGAGCTTGACTCATGCTAATAAATTCACAGGGCACTTCTGATAAACCAGAATACTGCTTTGTTAATTTGTGGTAGAAACTATGCCTGGTTCAAGAACCAGGACTACATTGATAGGCTCTCAGGAGAGAGAGAGTATACATCAACAAATGACTTAGTGAGCAAAGACTAATCAAACTGCTTTGTAATGTCTGTATACTAGTCACCTTCTCTCCCTAGACTGGACTCGCCTCAAACATCATATTCCTGGTACCCGTCTCCCCCACCTCCCATGCACTGAAGTGTCTTACACAAAGTCAACACTTAATAGAGAGCTGCAGAGTGAATAATGATTCTAGACTGATGGGATCAGATTGTGATAGGGCATATCTATAATTATTTAGGCCAGTAGGATAGATTGCTCTTCTACACACCGGGGGTATTTTTACCTATTAAGAGAATACCCTCTGTCACTGGGCATCAGTGGGAGCTGACAAATTCTTACTTCAGAATCTCCTTTCCTTTCCAAGTTCTCTGCTTTACTCAGCTCCATCTCTTATTGTTAAAGTCAAGTCCAAGAGAGTAGGTTGATTTGTTTCATAAGTTCCGTGTCAGTTGTTTACCTGATGTCAACCCTGACCACTTTATTAAATATGAAAAATGTACTAATTTAAATATTTTTAGGGTGGCTTTTTTATTTGTCACTTTAGAGAATTTCTGGCCTTTTATATTCTGGGATATTTTTTCTTTTTAGTTTTTGATTCACTTGCGACAGATTCCTCTAGTGTTTTCAACAAACAGTTAACTCAGTTGTGCAGAAGTTCTTTAATCAGATTTACTGATGGTGCATGCACATAAACAACTTATAGAAATTTTAAGGTAGAGCAAGAATTGAATTGCTCC
>VMDR010019019.1:0-18691 GCA_007922815.1 Macrotus californicus
AAAATAAAATTTTAAATATTAATGTTACCTTTGCGTTCTCAAATTGTAAACGGTATGTTGAATTTCAGAAAATTACATATTTTATATGAACAATTTCCAATGTCTAAGAATTAATTTATTTAAAACCTCTAGGTATATTATATGTACGACTATTTTTACCTTGATTTTTAAGAGTCGGCCAACTTAAGGCAAAGGTCCTCTTCAACGCATACTTTTTTTATTAAAAACCTTGCAACTTACCACAATGTAGCCACAATACCTGAAGTCTTAGTAACAGTCCTCTTTGGGACAGGAAAATTGGAACCAGTACCTCACGTCCTTTGGCTAATCTTTTCACTTTAGTTAAAAATGTCTTTTCACGAACAGAACTTCTTATTGTTAATGACGCCCAATTTATTATTGCTTAAGTTTATGGTGGGTGCTTTTCATGTCCTGGGCACAAAAGCTTTGACTTCCTGAAGGTTAGGAAAATATTTTCCTGTATTTTTTTTACAGAGCCTTATGATTTTACATTTCACAGTTAGGTGTGCAACCTGCCTGGGATTGATATATTTGTACATAGCGTGAGTTAGGAAATCACACCTCTAGGTGATCAATTAAGTCATTATGACTTATTGAAAAGGCCATTATTTCCCCCACTGTAATTCAGAATTATCTTTTTCCATAAAGTCAGCCACAGCACATATGGGGTCTGCTTCTAGGGTCCGTAATGGTCAACTGCTCCCTTTCCTATACTTGTGCCAATATCACGCTATTTAAATTATTTATATCCATAATAAATTAAAAACTAAAAATAAATAGGAAAAAAAGATCATTTAATGGGAAGTGAGCCAGAGACCATATAAACGCTATGTAAAAGAGAATACCCAAACTACCTGATTTAAAAAACAAACGAGTACGCTCAATATCATTAGTCACGAGGAAGATGCAAATTTAGACAATGAGATTCTGCTACACACTGTGGAAAGTGACTAGAATGAAAAGACGGATCACACAAAGTTTGTGGGTGGTTTTTCGTTTTTGTTTTTGTTTTTCCCAGTACCAAAAGCAACTACAGCGCTGCTGTCGGAAGTGGAAAGTGTTACCACCACTTTGTAAAGCCATTTGGCAGCGCTTTCAAAAGCTGAACCTTCCCACCTGGGAATACACTCCGAGCACTGAGCAAATGCTTCACGTGTTCACCTAAAGTCTCGGACCAGAATGGTAACAGCACCCCTGCTCAAAATAGCCCCAAACTGGAAACCAGTCAGATGCACGTGAAGATGGAATGCGCCAGCAATGACGTACGCACACAGCGGAAAACCACAGAGCGGTGAGTACACACAGACCGTAGCTGCATGGAGGCACATCGATGCAGCTCACCGCCACATAAAGGGGCACAGAGAAGAGCCCAAGGAAAAATCATCCCATTGACTTGAAGTTCAAAAACAGGCAAAGCCACGGTGGATGATCCAAAAGTGAAAGTAGGACAGCAATGCCATTTATGAGCGTGAAAAGAATAAAATACTTCCAGAGACATTTAACAAAAGAAGCCTTAGTTTTGTGCGCTGAAGAAAATAAAACATCCTAAAACACTGTTAAAAGACCAAAATAAATAGAAAGACATCCCCTGTTCATGGATTAGAAGATGGGATGTTGTTAAAGTGTTACTTCTTCCTAAATTGATCCAAAGACTCAGAACAATTCCTATAAAACTACCAGTTGACTTTTTATCTCTGCAAGTTTTGACAAGATGATCTTGAAATTCATACGAAATTGCAAGGGACCCAGAATAGTCCTAGCATTCTTAAAAAGAGAAGAGCAAATCTGAAGAACTCGTATTCCCTCATTTCAAAATTTCTACAAAGCAACCATAATCCACACAGTGTGAGGCTGGCGTAAGAATGGACACACAGTGCAATGTATAACCGCATGAATATTTGCATGCACGTGTTCGTAACAGCGTTATTCACAGAAGACAGGTAACAAAACCCAAGAGTAATAAATGGATAAACAGATGTGATATACTGATACAATGGAATAATATTCTTCAGCCACAAAAAAAGGAAGCTCTGATCCATGCTACAACAGGGACAAGACTTGAAAACATTTTGCCAAGAGAAAAAGCCAGGTACCAAAGGCCACCGTGTGCGATTCTATCTCTATGAAATATACAGAATAGGCAAATCCACAGAGACAGAAAGGAGGTGATTGGTTGTTGGGGCTGAAGAGACAGGGTAATGGGGTTACTTTTTAAAGAGATTAAGGTATTCTGGAATGAGCGGTCATCAATGCGTAACTCTGTGAAAATGTGGAATACAACTAAATTCGACACTTTTAAAAGAGTGAATTTTACGGCACGGGAATTATATCTCAATAAAACTTCTTTTTAAAACAGGCAAAAGGAATCAAGATGTTGGAAGTTGGTGGATAATGATGCAGGAGGCATTAGGGAGTCTCTCGGACACTGCTGAAGTCATTTAGTGAAAATGGATGGAGCCAAATTCTTCAGGTATGTTCACTCTTCCAGGTGACTGCACTGCATTGAACCATTTTTAGAAGAGAGTCTGAATTCTGGCTAAGAAAGATGCAATCACATGTCACTGGAGTTAAAAGCATACATATAAGAAGCTCAGAGAATCAAAGACTTCATAAATCTTAACTACTAGCTAATACCAGTGAAATAACATCATATTATTTATTAAAATTCTGTACCAAAGATCCAGTTAATTCTAACTTATCCTGATTAAGCTCTGATACTTCACTCATTAAATGATAGACTTTCTCTCTCTAAAGTGACGAGTCTTAAAGGGTAACATTTAGACAATTAGAAACGCAAAGATGCGCAACTGAATTCTTTGGATTGAATGGCCTTCAAAGAATAATTTTCCACTGTTTCCATAATATACATGAAGTTCATTTGGAGTCGGGGCCTTTCGAATAGAAACTAGAGTTTTCCTTTCTCTTTTGTGTTAATAGTGGCAGTGAGATCAGGAAGGAAGGGGTGGGGGGGGGAATTTCACTTTACAAATTATAGTGCCCTTTTGAATATTTCTATGGAAATAATTTTTAAAAAGAATTTCATGCTCGTGGATGTTCACTGTGGCATTTTTATGGCAGTGAAATAATAAATGAAAAAACCTTAAACTTCACCAATCAATGAATGGCTAAATAGGTCTCTTTAAAATCTGAGGATGCTGCTGTTTAGATGGATTTTTAACAAGCCAATGTTTATATAAAAGCATGTAATTTTTAAAAAGACACTATACAATTAAATATTATGTATGACATGATTACAGTTACAGAACACAAATAAGCAGAGCCAAAAAGATGAGAAATGAACATTTAACTCAGATTATCTGAGATTGTTGAATAAACAAGAGTGTTTCTTTTTTACTTATACTTTCCAATATTTTTCAAAGTTTCGGTGATGGGTTTATTTATGACCTACAGATAATTCATGAGTAATTAAGATTTTTTAAGTTTTTGAAACTACAGAGTGGGGTAAAAGTAGGTTCACAATTGTGAACATGAGAAACAGTTTATTCTTATTATTTATTAACTATTGTATTAGTTTCCATATGAACTGTAAAACTACTTTTGATATGCCCTGCATATGTATTTTCTATGTCAAATATGCTGTTTTTGTAAAATATAATACAACAAATAAGTGCTAATAACAGAAATTAATAAAATCAGAATTTGACTTTTAAAATATTTATTTTTCTATTACAGATATGCTTCACTGATTAAGATTTTTACCCATTTTGTCTTGGCTGGTGTGGGTCAGTGGATTGGGTGCTGGCCTGTGAACCAAAGGGACATGGGTTTGATTCTCAGTCAGTGCACATGCCTGGGTTGTGGGCCAGGTCCCCAGTAGGGGGCGCATGAGAGGCAACCACACATTGATGTTTCTCTCCTCTTTGTCCCTCAACTTCCCCTCTCTGTAAAAATAAATAAAATCTAAAATATATATATTTTTTACCTATTTTGATTATTTGCCAATGAATTCATAAAAGTTTTCATATTTCAATTTGCCCACCAAAAAATGTTTTCACTTATCTGTTAGTCCTCTTTACTTTTGCACACAGGTATCATGTTGAACACAAAGTAATAAAAGAAAATAAAGCCATGTAACAAAATTATTTACATTCATTTACTACATTCAACCTACCACATAGCTTACTTAACTGCTGCTAACCCCATCAATTCACGTGAATCCCTGCTGTCTTACATTTAAATCTTAAAGTAGAAGGTTTCATAACCTATCATTTTTTACAAACTTTATGGCTCTCCACATGGAAAACAACACCTATTTTAATATGATGCTTCTTCACAGATGGTTTATAAATCAGATGTGGGAATAGATATTTCTATTTAATTGCTATGGGCATATTTTTAATAAATCTCCAATTCTGTGTATATACACATATACACATACATACATTATATATAATATATATACATTATATATATAAAATACATACATCATCTTAGCTAGAGGAGTCATTTAATAGAAATAAAACTGTCCTTTCACAAGATGTTCTTGTTTTGTATGGCTGGCCTTTAAGAAAATCTTAGAAACTTCACCTTTATCACGGATTAACAAAACTACCTAACACTGTATCTGAATCTCCTTATTTAAAAACAATTGTTTTGAGTTGGGGTACTCTCTTTAAGACCTACAATGCTATTGGAAATGTGAGGAATAATCATTAACACCAATGGAATGGCTTGATAATTGCACTACTGTAATCAAGAGAGAATTTTAAGATCTCAATGTAGCCATTTGAGGTTAGTCCCTGGACTACAGCAACAATGCCCTTGGCAAAAGAAAGTCACAGATAACAAACAGGTCGGCACGTCAGGACCACATGGGGACATAGCAGCTCGGAATCAAAAGCAAACACAGCTGGAGTCCACAAAAGCCTCTTGCCATCCCAATATCCAAGTCTCGAGCCCCTTGGGAAAAACTGTATAATAAAATGTAATACACACAAATTAAAAATAACAGTATCTTATCATTTCTGATCATTTTATAAATCTTTCCTAAAAATGATTGTTAATCTGATCATTTTTTTTGGAAACGTTCATTTTAGAGTAAAATCCATGTGCAGACAACTTTTCAGAAACAATTTTTGAGGGCATTTTACTTTTTCGGAATTACAGTTTTTCAACGGTTCCAGAATCTCAAAAGGGTCCAGATGTTACCACAAAAAAATGCATTTGCCTCCTTTTCTATGCAGTGGATTGAGAGCATAACGAAGGAACACATACAATTTTTTGTTTATCTGTTTTTCTTTTGGCCCTGAAATCCCTTATCATCTTCCTCCTCTCACCACCTGCACTGTAATTTAAACTTTTTCTTGGCTTCTACAGCCACAGAGGAACAACTTTAGAAAAGACATTAAAGAAGAAACTGTCAACAAAAGTTCACTGCCACCAACCCAGTGCCAACAGGAGTCCCCAATATGGGGGTGTGGGAAATGGAGAAACATTATTCAGATCAACGGTTTGCTAGCCTCTGGAGGAAATGGAAAGTGCCCTCCTCCAAGGGGAAAAAAGTGTGGCGTGCTGGTATAGAGAAAGATCCTGCCCTGGTCCCTGACTGGTCCATTTCTATGCAAATAAGGTATCCAGATGTGTACATTCTGATTGGTCCAAATCCTGATTGGTTGAAGATGTGCATTCTGATTGGCTGTTATGGAGCTGCTTTTCTTGGTTAGTAAAGATGCAAATAAGGATATAACTATGTGGCTCTGATTGGTTGGGGCAGGTGTCAGCCCATTGGTCACAATAGGGTTCCAGGAACTCCTTTCTAAGGTTGGGCTCAGCCGGCAGGAACACAGTACGGGCCGCTGACCGCTCAGCCTTGTTGTGGCTTTTCTCTGAAATGCGTCCTGCCTGCCAGGCCTCTGCAGACAATCACTGCTAGACTCTGGTTATGGATTTGGACCCAATTAACCACAAGGGGTCCTTTTTAACAAGTCTATTTCATCTCAGGGTCTATAAAAACAAATAAAATTATTGAATTTCCCTAGCAGAAAACAGGAAGGCTGGAAGACTACTTGATATCTAGTTTTTCCAGCCACAGAGAGAGGAGACACAAACATTCTTTTGAAGGCAGAAGAGAAAAGTTGGACTCAGAAGCCTCAGGTAGCCCCGCCGAGCTCACTGGATCCAGGGACTGAGGCCAAAGTTCTGAGACTTCACTGAGAGTGTCCCAGAGCATCTTGAGGGTATTTCTTTACTTTAATGATCAAAAGCCTCAATGTCAGTAATGGTTTAATCTGGAAGTGGTTAAAATTATGTATCTTGTCATGAAGTAGAAAGGGAACCGAAAATGAATGTTAGGTTGCCTATCAGAAAAGGAAAGAATGCTCCAGGTTTTATGCTCCATGAATCTGCACACAGCATATTATACCCAACAAAACGATAAAGAGCGCCAAGTAAGCCCAGTGAACATGTAAAAGGTCTAATTGCTACCTCGACCAAAATTACTTCTGTGTCCTGAAACGGACATCAAATCCAAAATTTTAAAGATACCTCCAGAACACTATATGACACTATGAAGGCAGAGATACAGGAGTTGAAATCTAATTCAGAAAAACACTGGTCTTCTACCATGAGGCAATAAACATCTCAAGCAACTGACATCTCCATCTGTTCGTCCCTAAATAAGACTGAGGCAACCAGACCCACTAGCATGCCCGCTGTCAATAACATGTCCCTGACACCGGGAACAACTACATGCAAAGTGGAGCCACTGTCCTCCTTTCAAAGTCTATTTTCAACCCAGTTCATGAGTATGAATCTGGGAAAAATTACAAACTCATTTTTAAGGAACACCTTAATGTGTTGTTCATCCTAGGGGATTCTGTAGGTTAGTGTAGACTACCCTAGAAGACAATTTCAGGCATAAAAGTAAGACATAGGGCACTTATTTTCCAGAATAGAAAAAAAACACCAAATAAGCCTACATCATTACCTTGTTCATGGTGATGACTTGCACTTCCTACTCTCGAAGCATCTCATAATTTCCTTTGATTAGGATAATTGCAGGAGAAAGCTGCCCTGGTCGCAGCAGAAGCCAAGTTGGTGTATGTGTTTCGAAGGAAAGAAGGAAGGGGAAGGCAGAGGGTAAAAGAAAGGGAAGAAGGGACACAGAGACAGAATTACTCAGTTTAGCAAGCACAAGGAGAAAAATCAGAGATGAGTACTAAAAGACCGGAATAAGAGGCAGACCTACGAATCCACACATCAGGGAGCAAGCAAGCTGGGACACCCAGGAAAAACAGAAGCGCGTGAAAGGTACTGAACGGAGCACTGACCAGAAAGTCCATTTGCTACAACAATGAAGGCCACCCCTACTTAATCAGGAGGAAACTGTAAATGCATATTAGTGGCAGAGGTACCTGCTCCAGCTGTTTGGCACAGAAGGATGAGTCGTAGGAAACTAGCCTACGTGGAGGGCTCACGTTTTCCCCATTTAATCTGCATGAGAACTACAGATACCCTTACTCCACCAATGAGGAAACATGCATAGAGAGATTAAGACACTTTGCCCAAGGTCACATAACTAGCTAGCAAGGGACAAATCAGGGATTTGAACCCAAGTCGTCTGTCCTGGGAGCCAGACTCACAAACCCCCAGAGAATGCTTCAAAAGCAAAAATGAATAAAGTGAATATAACAAAGCTCTGAGCAGGCCCTCTTTGAGGTGTTAGTTGTTAAATTTAGACACCGGACTGGGGGGAGAACAGTTTACAAATAATGTGGGCACAAGTCCTTGGCGGGTTCTGATTTCTCTCCAGATGTGCTACATTTTACCATGTAAAAAACCAGGAACTCAGATATACACAGGTTCAAGCCAAATTAATATCCATAAATATTTTGCATGAGACAGTCTTTCTTTGGGTCTGTGACGCCACCGTGACAAATATAATGAGCAATTAAATTCCCAAGTGCTCAGATTTTGGCAGCAATTAAAGTAGAAACTAGAAAGTAAGCATCAAAAAGAACTGGCTTGGGTAGCCTCCTGCCAAATGAATCCCCATGGGGTGAGGGAGGGTCTCGAGCTTCAACTGGAGTAGATTTTATAGCGTTTTCTATCTCATCTGTGTTAAGGACTGCGGGAAAGTATAATAAAACAAATGAGTGGAATATCATCAGCAACGTGGGAACAAAATCGCACGTCAGGAGATCTCTGGATGCTGAGACACTAAAATAAAATCACTGAGTTAGCTTTGCTTAAACTATGCCACAGAATTAACAACTGCAACTAGCTATAGATTCATAGGCAGAATGGAGCAGGAAAGCAGTAAAAACGTTAGCGAATCACATCACTGAGTAAGAGAAGTCGCGATGACCACATGACCTAATTTCCATTGGACGGCATTTCTTCTATGAAATCGTCACAATAACTAGAATGAAATAGAGTGGATCTGAGCTTTATACGTTAATCGACTTTTATAAACTAGAAAACCAATTTTAATGAATGAGAAAACTCAATTCTAAATCATCTAGGTCACAGAGAGGTAGCTGATGGCACGGCCACGTCAACCGATTGAATTTCAATTCAGAAAAAATTCTTGAAAATCTGCTTTATGTTAGATGCCATACTAGGCACCAGGGGGAATCACGGTAAATAAGAAGACAAGACCCCAAGCCGATCACAATCTAGTGAGGAGAGAGGAGGCAATTTTGGAGCAGAGATGTCTGTGAGCTTATGACTTCTAAACATGTCTTTGACATGAGTCAGAGTTTTTCAGATGAAGGAAAACAAGACAAAGGTAGGAGAACTGGCTACAGCCTCCGATTTCAGCGTTATTGCCTCCTAGCTAAGTGTCCTTAGGCAGGCTGCTTAATTCAGTTTATTCCAAGTGAAATATTCTTACATGCTTGAGTTGTCAGCGGAAGTAAGTAAGATAAACACATAGCAATCATTTAGTACATTGAACTCATGGAAGGTTTTCAGTAACGGGTGGGAGAAGGAAGACAATAAAGAGGAAGAACAGGAGGCGTGTTCATGAATGCCACCTGAGTCCCACTGGATCAGACTTGATGGGGGGAGATTGGAAAATGCACATTTTTCATGTTTTCTAGGTGCCTCTGATGAATAATACAGTCAAATAAATACAGTATTTATGAAAAAAGTTAAAGTTTTGACCATAATATCACTATAAGAACATAATGAAAATCATGACCCTTTTCTCTTAAAAAAAAATTATTTAGAAAATACATCTGCCCACACGGGATCGAGCAGAAGGAAGGCCTGCGTGAGTGTGGTGGGTAGGGTAACAATTTGGCTGTAATAATTTACAGTTTTCACTTGAACATTTCATGTGAAGTGTCACATGATGTGCTTGAGTGTGCTATTGTTGTTACAGAACGACATGCTTATGATTTTGTAATAAAAGTTTGCAATAAAACAGGGTGTTATTTGTGCTGCACCCTGTATCTACAATATGCCACATACAATTTCATGGGCCAGTGGATTCCCTGAAATCCGTCTGTGGCACCATGTCCACACTCGCCATGTTTTATGTCAGGAAGGACGAGTTTGCAACCGACCTAGGTAACATGGGAACGCAAGTCACAAATCTAACCGGTTGTCCTATGCCTTGAGAAGGGACCCAATAGTTGGCAAACTTCAAATGGTGTTTGATAATGACGTTTAGGTTCAAAGGACTAATAAAATCATGGTGTGAAAGTCGACCCTTTCGCCAAGCTAGAAATGAAAGCCAGGCGTTCATTCAGTCGAGATTTATTTAGAATCTAAAAGGTGCTGGATACTACGCTGTCACTGAGGATACCAAGGCTTAAAGAAAACAAAACGGGAAAACTCCTCCTTTTCAAAAACTCCAAGTCCATACAAGAAGGCCATTGTTACAAAGCAAGAGCGCCCAGGTGAGCAGGAGAATCACTGCCATTTCCACTTATTAACCGTGGGCTGACGACCACGGAGTCTGCAGAACATTCTGCTCTGCAGGCCCCACAGGGTGCAGCGCCAGGGAGGCAATTATAAATTCACACTTTAAAATCTGAGGAATTCAAACAAAATAGCACACCCGAGTCATACCACCAGGTACAATTCTAAGACGGCCCAATGGGGCTCAAATCGATGGCTTCCTTTAGGCAGTCAGAACAATGGGGGGGGGGAGGTAACAGCACTGCCTCTGTTTCCGTGGAGTTAGTCTGAGTCCCTCTCAAGGGGTTCGTCGGGGGCACGTGCTCTTCCGGTGCAGTGTTACGTTTCAGTCTGGCCCTCGACAAAGCGCCTCAAAACTAGCCCTGCTGAGTTCTTCACAAGTCAAGCAAGACGTGATGACAGTGTTCAGATTTTTTAAAAAATTCCAAACCATCATTCTAATGCCAACAGACGATTTCCAGCTCTAAACAAGAGATTCATATTTCAATAGGTAATTGCTTTTCCCTTCAGTGTGCCTTAAGTAGCCTCATCTTTTCAGGGAACATTAAGACGTAATCATATTGAACTAATGTCATTTCACTAATGGTGGCCAGTTTAAAATCAGGCTCTGTCTAGGAGCATCTATGTGAGTCGCCGTGAAAGGGAATATAATACAGAAGAAGAAATCGGAGATGGGGAGACAGGAAATCGGTCTCAAAGTTCCAGCTTTGCAACCGAAGTGGTACAGGTTCGTAGGGAAATGCTCAACATCTCCATCAGCAGATATCCCCTCACAAAGCGGGGATATGGACGAAGATGATAAAGGTAATGATGTCGGCTTCAGAGTGTGGTCCAGAGGGTGAATGAAACAAGATCACGGAAGTGAAAACACATCCTGACAAGAAAGAGCTGTCCAAGTCCTTCCTGTACGTTTAGGTGGATAGCATAGAGCCTGCAGATTCAAAGTCTGAAACAAAATGTGTTTTACTTGCAATTATTTTGAAATACTTCAAGATTTCAACCCTCGTGCATGGTAAGGACTACATAATATTTTAGTACTTGCCCAAGGTAAGCAAAAGTAAAAATCAAAAATAAGTATTCTGCAGCTTCCTACCTGTTGATCATTAATTCCTATAGCTGAAGAAGGTCAAAAAAAAAAAATCAAGATTATTTACTTTTTAGTCTTAGTGTCTTATTCAAAGTTACCCCTTTTCTTGACGTAAGGTACAGGGTTGCTCTGGCTGAGTCTCACATGATTTACAGGGTGATCACAAAAACACAGCATCACCGTTTCAACAGATGCTGTGCAGGACAAGGTGCAGAGGGACTGCTGTTCTTAAATCCCCGCACATACCCTGCTCTCTGATTTTCAGAAGCCACTGTCATTTACTGACTCACAGAATAGTGACCAGTGGAAGGCTTCCCTCGAACCATTGAAATAATGGAAATCTACTCTCTGCGGCAGCGGAGCGTGAGCCCTGCCAGCTCTGTGTGATCTGACCCACCTTCTTCCCTTCAGGGGACCTGAGCGCAGCGGCCACATTGCAGTCCCCCTGTCTCTGTCCCCCAGCTCTCTTCTCCAGCCTCCAGAGGCTGTCCCCTCTGTCTGCCGGAAATGCTTTTTTTCCCTGAGAGAGTCATGTTCTTGCTTGCTCCTCTCATTCAGGTCTCTGCTTCAATGTCACGTCTTTAGAAACTTCTTCCTTGACCACTCTCTCTAAAAATAACCCCACCCTCCCTTGTCTGCCCCCTGCCCTGCTTTCTTATCATTCTTCCCGACAGGTATGATACCTGGCATGACATGACAGTGGCTTTAAAATGCTGACTGTGTTTGTGAAGCCAAGAGGTCTTGTGTTTTAATTTCCTACTGTATTTCCACACGATGGTTAACGGTGAAAGGCTTGTGGAAGGAATGTTCTAGGAACGTGCACGTACCTAAGTGGGACTGGAATCAGAGGCCAGTTCCGGCCTCTGTTAGAAGTGCAAATGAAGTCAGGGAAGGCAGCCAGCTTGCTTCCCTCCGAGAGACCTTCCATGGTACCCTGCCCGATGGCTGTGGCATGGCCCAAGTTTGGTCCTTCCACTCTATGGACTAACAGGTTAATGTTATCAGTCCATGTGATGCAAACTGGAGGCTTTAAACTCCAGACCATCCCTTGTCCTCAGAAGCAGGAGGTGACCCTCCACAAACAGGTGGCGTCTGAGGACATAAAGAAGAGTTTGGGGTCAGGATGAAGGGGGACCAAACCAAACCATTCCACTAATTACTCCAGCATCTGTGCTGTTTCTCCACATCTCCAAGACAACTTCAGGTACCTAACGATTTTCACACAGAGGATTATTTTTGGACCCTCATCCTGAAGAAGGCTGAACAAATGTTCCATTTCATTCATTGTGTTCATTCATGCCTCTATTAATGACCTAGAAAACACATTATTCTCAGTGTTTAACAATTAACTCTTAACATGTTTAACATCGTCAAAATCACCACAAGTCTCCTTAGCCCGTATGGCGGTGTGATGCCTCAGCCCCAAACAGTGCGGAAGGTGTGAGGTCAGATGCCAGGTCAGCTCGCAGGTGTGAACAGAACCTTTTCTCCAGTGCTGGGAAGGACCATTTATTTTTAAAAGTCTATGTTTAAAAAAATAATTAAAACCTGGCTATCTATTTTATGCTAAGTCAACCCTCTTGCCTGGAATAAAACCCCTTTGAAGTCACAGCAAAGAGAGTCAATTCAAATAGAAAGAAGGGACCCAGTAGATCGGGTATGAAACTCAACGATCTCTAGTGCATCAGAAATTCTCAATGCGCGTTACACTCAGAAACATGAAATGGGGGGTGGGGGTGCTGGAGGGGGAAGGGGGGGTGCAGGGCGGAAGGGGATAAAGAAAAGAAAAAAATTGGGACAACTGTAATAGCATAATCAATAAAATATACTTAAAAAATGCAAACCAATTCGATATAGGCTTCCACAAACAGCATCTGAACTGATAAACCGACTTTTGTACATAAAGAAAAAATAGGCCTAAGATTTTGGTCTATGCAGTTACATAATGCTTGGTACCAAATAGATTAAAGAAAAAACCTGAACAGTATTTTTAATCATTTATCTTTAAAAGCACATATGTGTTTTAAATTTGTGAGAAAAGATAAATAGAACCATTTCAGTTCTTGTGTGAAGTCAGAATTCAGGAAAGCAATCATTTTTGTCACAAAAGATAAACCCTTCTAATATCCTTTTGGTTTTGAAGAAATAAAGCCTTTTACTTGGTAGTTACTTCCATAAATGTGTATCAAAAAGAGAAGCTGGCAAAGACTTCTAAATTCCTAGCAATTGTCTATTAGTCTGTTTTTAATAATTTTTCTTTGGCATGAAATCCTCTTTAATTAGATTCCACTCTCTGTTGTTTGGAGGCTCCATAAACTCATGTCTTCTATACCAGCTGCCGAGGCAGGAGTCAGTGTCTAAACGATATTCACAATGAGTATTTAGAAGGTTTACAATTATACCCTTGCTAATAAATTGTGCTCTTTTCCCCCAAAATTTTAAGTGCTAATCTTCAGAAGGCATTTTAAAATTAGCTAAAATTCTGTCAAGAGACTTACAAAAATTGTTAGCATGAAGATAATTATGTCTCCGCTCTCGGACTCCGTCTCTGATTGTGCGCATAAATCAGAAAATGTCAGCTGTGTTTTCCCTTAATAATTATCCTTACAGCAATATATTATAGCCTAAACTCCTATTATAATTTTTTGTTTCCGGTTTCTAAAACACGAGGCAGTTATTTCAAAAGTTTGGAACTAATGAAATAATGCGTACTCCCCAGAATAATAAGTGATAATCAGTTCTAAAAATTTAAGTATCAGTAATAAGGAGATTAATATGGAAGGTATAAATTCAGTGTTAATGAACCCTCCAGCATAAGAAACTAAACACTTGAATGTGACAATCAGTTTTTACAAAATGTGGATTACATACAAATCTAAAATAGCAGATAGTGAGCACGCAGAGGTGTAAATGTGAGCAGAAACTCTAAGACATATACATACATTTTATTTCAACACGAGGGGCATGTGAAACATGGTATCTGTCCAAAATATGTATTAAATATGTTACTTTTCATTTATCAGTACATGTTTTTCTATCTTTCTTATAAAAACATGACCTTCATTTCAGAAGGCATGAAACAAAAAAATAATTTCTCAACCTTTCTTCCAATAATCATAACTTACAATCCAAGTGTGTTTTGATTTTCCCTGATTCAACAGTAGACCAAAAGATGGAATTTTGAAATAAGCTCAATAATCATAAGAACAAAACCAAAGTGTGCGAGAGTGGTCTTATTTTTGTAATTAAACGTCTTGGGGGAACATTATTCAACGAGACCACACAGGTTTCAGGTGTACGGTTGCGTACCATGCCACCTCCTGCGACACATCGGATAGTGAGCCCGCCTCCCGTGGGGAACACAACGGTCCGTAGCTCTAGGACCAGTTCTCTTTGGACTGTTTCTCACCATGTCCAGCGTTTTACAACAGCAAAGGTGAAAATTCCACTTCTCTGAATACTTCGATGCTGTGACCTATGGAAACGTCCGGATGGAATACAGAGAGGTAGCTCAGAGTTGGGAGCACTCAAAGACAGATGAAAAGAGGAGGGTGCGTTTTCCTGGAACATTGGCTCCATGACACGTATTGTGGGAAAAAGTCTCGAAATTGTGCCCATCAACCACCATCAACAGAGTTGCATTTTCCACATTTAATCACTAGTGTGGCCTTCCCATGAAATCTCAGAGTGGGAGAAGTCACATGCATTGAGTGATTAGTGAATAGGGAAGCTTGAGCATTATTACTGAACTTAACATCATAAACTCTATAGCCACATCAAATCGATAGGAACATGGAGGGCCCAAAAAGGAGCGTGGGAGCTACGATCAGTGATTTCGGCAGATCCTTGGAAATGACCACTTTTCTGAAAAAATAGTTCATACATAGCCTTAGAAACCAGGCTTCTTGCCCTGGCTGGTGTGCCTCAGTGAATTGAGCACAGGCCTGTGACCAAAGGGTAGCCAGTTGGATTCCCAGTCAGGGCACATGCCTGGGTTACAGGCCATGTCTCCAGTAGGGGGCACACAAGAGGCAACCACACATTGATGTTTCTCTCCCACTCTTTCTCCCTTCTCCCTTCCCCTCTCTAAAAATAAATAAATAAAATCTTAAAAAAAGAAGAAGAAGAAAGAAACCAGACTTCTTTCTTTATTGGTTAAACCAATCGATAGAAAAAATCCTTTCCTGCCAAATACACAACATCTTGCACAACTTCCTTAAAAATGTTTTAGTAACAGACACATCAGCCAGTGCCTCTCCCTTTAGTCTATGTCCCAAAATTAAAAAAAAATTTGAACATTCTGCACATTATAAATGAATCTGCATCTTTAATTTTTCTTGAACTTGAGGGTCTATTTAATAATTAGCTGTTCAATTACCAAAGTAATACACAACCTTGTAAGACTAGCAAACATACAAAGTGATGCATGTATTATCATATTTTGCTATGTATAATGCATTCCTACATATAGTGTACACTCATGTTTTTGTCCAAACTCGCAGGGAAAAAAATCTTTCCTTGTAATTTTTTAATTCAACTATTTATTTATTCATATGTAGAAGCAAAACTGATTATCATGTCCCAGGGTGTTAATTTGCATACATATCATTATTGATTTCTAGAGTTACACTTTGCACATAAGTTTAAATAAAAAAATTAAAAACACATAGATACAGAATTAGTACTACCCATATATAATGTACATCCTTATTTTTCCCTTCAAAATCTGGGCAGAAAGGTGCACATTATACAAGGCAAAATACGGTAGCCCCCTCCCCCCACCTGACATCTAGGTCCGCTCCTCACTGCCAGCCATGCTCACCCAATTTCTATCTTTTGATAGAGAGTTTTCAATGTTCACACACCCATGGGCTTCAGGTAATAGTTTTACTCCGTGTGTGTCTTTTTTTTAAATGCGGTCCATCTTTTTAAAAAGTCAATCTTTGTTTACATGCATGGAAATATACAGCATATCCTACCAGATCAATAAATATCTCTAAAATTCCAAAAACTGCTTTAAATTCCCTACTTAGATAAACAATTTTGCTCAGGATGGAAATGTAGTTGTTATCCCTACCATTTTATTGTTACAAATAAGACCGTAATATGTACCCTGATACAGGGGTCATGGTGATTTTTCTTATTGTGGGATAAATTCTTTATAGTGGAAACATTAGGGTTTTTTTTTTAAATTTTAATACACATTACTAGATAATTCGCCACAAGTTTGTACTAATTCACAACCCGTTAGCCACGCATGAAAGTACCCTAGCTGCCTGAAACTTGGCTGGTGCCGATACTGCTACCTCCTACACCTTTGCCAATTTGAGACTGAAAACCATTTTACAGTTTCCTGGCTGCAAATGAGATCTTTCACATGCTTATTGGCTGTTTATATTTTCTCTTGCTTCAACACTGCCTATTCATATCCTTCGACATTTTTATCATTTGTGTTATAAATATATAACCCAGACAACTGTTTCTACTTGACTTGCTGAGGGTACATTTTGCCACATAATCACTCCTCATTAGCTTGAACAACAATAAATTTTTTTTTTAAACAAAAGGAAACTACATTAAGAACAAGAGCATAAACTGACATAAAAATTTGAGATGAAGCTACAATGGATATGTAGAATAAAATGTATAGCATTAAAAGATGTAATTGAACAAACAAACAAAAATCAAGCATTAAAAATTATGAAGTACTGGTGATGTTTGAAGACAATTCAGAATAAAAAGAAAAGGAAGCCCATTCCCACCTATCTATTGAAATAGGGGTACATTTTTGAAGCCTAACGCTGTAATATTTTATCTGTGTCTGCTTTGGGCCAAAAAGAAGCAACCAAGCAGAAAATGGGGTGGTTATTTATTTATACTTAAACCATAAAATGTAATACACTCAAATGACGTCTGAAAAACTGGTCGAGAAGAGAGGTTAACCGGACTCTGTGTTTTTCTAAATGAAAGCATAAACATCTCACTAGTTTTCCTTATCTGCCAGGTTCACCATTCCCTGCTATTATTTGTAATACGTTCGTTTACCAAATATTTAAAGGTAAAACAGTCGGTAAAGAAAATTTCAGAAGGCTGTGTTTTAGCCTCTTACTTCTTTTTTGAGTTATGAAACAAATATTGCACTAACCAGGAAAAGATGAAACCCTGCTCCCAAGGATTCCAACGCTAGGAAAGGATTTCTTACCCTGGGGCTCCACCCACATCCGGCGGCACTCCATCCCCGATGCAGCGGGAGCTACCGTCCCATCCTCAGCTATGCCTTGTCCCCGGGGGTCTGCCTCGTTTTTTCTTGATGGGTTTCAATGACCCAAAAAAGTCTGAATTTTATATTTTGAAAAGTCTGAAGTACCAATAACTGCATTTGTAGATCTTTTTAACAAAACAGACAGACAGAAAGGTGTATAGTTTCCTTTGCCACACTCTACTGGATGAAAGTGGTGGTCCAACAATTTTTCTCCATAAAGGAAAAAGGATGCTCTGTCAGCAGTTAAAAACCGAAATAAGCTAAATCAACTTAACTACATTGCTCCCCCTAACAGAGAGATGTGCAAACCTGGCCGACTTCCACATTCTTACAAGTTTGGGCAATATTCACTTAAAAATATATATATTATTTATAAATATATAAATATATATAATATAAATAAATGTATCTAAATGTATCTAAATATATTATATTATTTATATATTTATAAATACATATATATATATGACAGTATATTTATGGCCCACGACCAAAATGCTGCAATGAAAATGAAATTTGAAAACTGAATGAAGTGAGTTGATTATGTAGATTGCAAGGCTCAGATAATTTCCATGTGATGAAAATTACAGTATCAGTTCTTAAATTAATGGTGTTATCAGTCATCCTGATTCCCTGAGCTCTCCTTTTATGAGATTATCACAGAGACAAGAGAAGAGTGACCAAAAGATTAGTGACCCTTTCATGCCATCATAAAACACAAGTGGTTTAACTTGTCATAAAAAATACACTTATTGAAATTTCCATCAACACAGCCCGAAACGCCACACTGCCCTGGCTCTTCCACATGACTCTTCCACGTGACTCTCGAAATCTGTTAGTGATTATCTGGGTGTGTTGAGTGAGCAGTGAGAAAGGAAACGGAGGCCCTTCTGCCCACGTGGATGCACGCTCTTCCAGTGTTGTGAAGGCTAAAAAGGGACAGTCAACACATTGTGGAAATGAGTACATGACCGAAATACTTCTTCATGTAAACCTGTTTCCTGGCACAGATGGGGTCATGGAAGCAGCGTCCTACAGGCCACCGAGAATAAGAGCTAGGGACAAAATGTTGTCTGTCCCTCGGCAGAAGCAATTCAAATGTTTTAATGTCAAAGTGGACAGATCTGAAACTCATCCGACAGACGGTGTATTTTACTTATTAGTTCTGCGGGTCGTTAGTTGGGTCAAACCAGAACATAAGCTCTACCCGGAGGCCCGTCAACTGTGCCGGACCCACACCGGGTGTTCAAGGAATGAACACGAACCACATCACAGGGAGAACGCAGAATTCACATGAATGGGGAGATGAAACAAAGAAGAGCCTTCACAGACACCTTCCCTGTGGGCTGGAGGCCCAGACCTTATCAAGTGTGCGGAAGCTCCTGTGAGCTGTGAGAAACGCTGCGTCATTGATTCAATTCTTGAAAACGGAT
>VMDR010019020.1:0-18684 GCA_007922815.1 Macrotus californicus
CAAACCAAGACTTAATACATGACCTAGCCGCAGTTTCAGCCTCTCCTAGGAATGTAACTTTTAATTAGTCAATCTGGAAATACCTGGTCAGGACTAGTGAGGTAATCCACCTGACAGACCCCAGTGCTTTTCCAAAGGAAGATGGCCTTGTCTGAAATAATGTACGTTTTTCTAGAAACTTCCTTTTCTCACCCCCTCCTGTGTATAAAAGCCTTTTATTTTGTACAGCTCCCCAGAGCTCCTTTCTGCTTGCTAGATGGCATGCTGCCTGATTCCTGAATTGTTGATTAAAACCAATTAGACGATTAGGTGTTCAAATTTACTCAGATGAATTTTTTTAATTGATTGATTTTAGAGAGAGGAAGGGAAAGGGAGAGGAAGGGAGAGGGAGAGACAGAGAGAGGGAAAGAGAGGTTTGTTGTTGAACCCATTTATGCACTCATTGGTTGATTCTTGTATGTGCCCTGACTGGGGATCAAACCAGCAACCTTAGTGTATTGGGATGATGCTCTAACCAACTGAGCTACCTGGTCAGGGCCACTCAGTTGAATTTTTAAACAAGGTTTGATTTCTTTCTAGATCTTATAATCTTGAATGTTTAAAGATGTTTTATTCTACAGGTGACACACTACATTGACTCTGTGTGAGTGTGTGTGCGCGTGTGTGTGTTGAAGGTTTTCTATCAGAACTAGAACCCAAAATGAAGTCCTGTCCCTTGGCTTTCAGCATCCACAGATATCCAATCAGTGCCCTTGGGAAAATAGTGCGTTACATATGATTACTACATGAGTTAAACACATAGCTGCTGGGGTATAAGCTAAGCTGTTTCAAAGTTGACATGCTGTCGTCCCTCTTTGAGTCCCGTATTCTAACATTCTAGAACCAACTGTTTTTATCAGTTTAACACCCTATATCTCATTGTATAGATATCTAGACTTAGTTTTACAGACCCTGGTTGACAATATGTCTATTTAACCAGATAACACAGCTTTTTTTGTTTGTTTCCTCCTCTGCAAGTCTGACCCAGCAATACTTGCTTCTTGATCCAGATAAATGTTGTTATAAATGAGTGCTTCATGCCTGGGAAGTTCTTTGAATTCTGAGAAAACAAGATGGCTTCTACATACCAAGTTTTACATTATCAGTTGCTTGCTAGAATGTGCTTTGTTTATATGCTGTCCAACCTAATTTGCTCACTAGAGAACTTTGCCATCCTGCCTGCTGAGACTTCCTTTTCGCTACTTCGTGTAGGCCTCTGCCCTCTCCCTGCCCATGCTGTGATAAAATCACTATGGTTAAAGCCAAAGTCAAACCTTTTAAACACCTAATTAAGTATTGTTTATTTTCCTATCTATGATAAAATATCACTGACCAGAAATCTAAAGAGCATCAGGGAGAAAAACACAAATAACTCCCCCAAATGAAAGGCTACACAACAGTAAAGAAGAAAAAGCAACTCCAATCATGCCACCATGCTGGGGCACTCTCATGGGCTGATGTACAAAGTGATGCTTTTATAGCCACTGCTCAGAACTGCAATTGGAATAGCTGTTCCTGCTAGTACTGCTATTATTGCTGGCGTCTCAAAAATGAGAGTCATTTTTTATCTCTTTACCCTAAATGTATACCATACCAAAAATGGACTTACTCATAAATTCCACAGATTAAGAAGAGCCTCAAGCTGAATACAGGTCAGCTTTAGCTTCATAGGCTCTAAGTTCTGAGCATTTCAGAAAAAAAAAAAGATTTTTTTAGAAGTTTAGACAATTTTGGTGAATTATGAAGTCCTTGAACTACTGGGTCTGTAACTTTTCAGGAGGGTGGAAAATCACCAAGAAAATGAATAAGGAGACTTAATGCATTGCCATATAGTTGCTAAAGTTCAAGTGGTAAACAAATAAAGGATGGAAATGTCATTCTAGTTTCTAAATATACCATAATTTCTTTATGAGATTCCTCTTATCAGGAAACTTCCGCCCTTAGGACTCTTTGACATCTAATTTGTTGAACTGTTTATAAAACATAGAGATGTGAAGATGCATTAGATGTTGTTTACAAAATATTCATCAACCAAACTAGAAAGAACTCCGCTTTGAACTCCTAACTGTTGAATATGGTCTGATTTTGCAACATTAATAGGGGGCTTGCTTTGATGTTTCTTTTTATTTTGAAAGATTTTATTTATTTTATTTTGTTTTAGATTTTATTTATTTATTTTTAGAGAGGGGAAGGAAGGGAAGCAGAAAGCGAGGGAGAGAAACATCAATGTGTGGTTGCCTCTTGTGCACCCCTTATAGGGGAACTGGACTACAACCCAGGCATGTGCCCTGACTGGGAATCAAACCTGTGACCCTTTGGTTCACAGGCTGGCACTCAATCCACTGAGCCACACCAGCCAGTATGACTATTATAGACTTTACATGGTAGGTGAGATTTTTGTTCAGCAAATAATAATCCTACCTTCTCTCTTTCTCCATAGGAAGATTACATACCACCCTATCCCATTGATATTGGGCTTGGCCGGGCCATGGGCCTTGCTTTGGCTAAGGAGATGCTGGTGAATGTGATGGTAAGTAGAGGCTTGAAATGCCAGTGCAGTTGAACTTGTGCTATGTAAGCCTCTGCCATTCAATATTCTTGCTCAGCTAGCTCTCTGGTCCAAGGAGGATATTATTCATGTGAACCATACTTGAACCCAATCTGCGACATAGAATTAAGCCCGAGCCCAGTTAGTTGAACTCACAGCTGATCACACAGATGTATGAGCAAGAAATAAATGCCTATTGTTATATTTCATGAGTTGGGAGTGATTTGTTATACAGGAAAACCTAACTGAGACACTTGGCATTAGCAATTTTAACATTTACCATTTCAATTCTCCTCACACATGTCCATGAAATTGAGAAACTTGAATTTGCTACAGCATGAAATTGAGTTTTGAGCACTCATCTAGCACTTCCTTTTCAGTGTAATTTTGTTTCCTATTCATTGCATGCATATTTCATGGGGATGGCGGGGAGGGGATGATATTCTGAGGTGGTATTGGAGAATTAAAGAGTTTGGGGCTTACTTTTGTATATTACCTAAGACTTACTAGACCTTTAATTTTAGGGTGGAGAATCTGTGATTTACGTTACTTAGCTGTGTATATTTCTTTTGGCATAGCATGTTAGAAGGGCTTATTGCTTCATTTTTTCTTCATTAGTATGATAAGGTGCATGTGTGAAACATGGGGAATATGGAGAGCTTCAAAGACTGGGTCATACAGTAGAGGAAGCTGAAGTTCCTGAAGTAGATAGATCTGAGGGTTAGAAGAATGAGATCAGAGAATCTTTGAGGGTTTTTTTTTTTTTTTTAGTTAATTTCTCCTCAAAAGCTAAAGGGCTTTTGTTTCTCTTTGAGAAGGCGGAGAAGTAATGTAGCAGATGCTACTGGGGCAGATGACCATAGCAGAAGCTAGTTATTAGCACACCTTTTGTTAGCTTTCCTCCTTTTTCTGTCTCTTTTCTACTCACAGTGATTTCTGGGATCACTTACAAAATAAAAGACTTGCACCCCAATCCTTGTCTTATGGTCTGTTCTTGGGGAACTCCAAATTCTAAATTGTATTCTCATGTGACTTTTGTTCTGATTGATATATGAGTCCTATGGATAGACATAAAAGTAGTCTTTATTTTATTATTGGGATTATTGAAAAAAAGACTGAATACAAGAATTTCAGTACATTTTAAGAAAGAAAGAATAGCACTGGCTGATGTGGCTCAGTGGATTGAATGCTGACCAGTGAATCAAGGGGTTGCCCGTTCAATTTCCAGTCAGGGCACGTGCCTGGGTTACAGGCCAGGTCCCCGGTTGGGGGCATGCAAGAGGCAACCGATTGATACATGAATGTTTCTCTCCCTCTCTTTCTCCACCCCTTCCCCTCTCTCTAAAAATAAATAAAAAATATCTTTTTTAAAAAAAGAAATACAGTCATATTTTAATCTAAAATACAGAAATATCAGAAATAAACAGTCATCCATTAATTATTCAATCAATGTTTGTTGTTTACTGCTTTGTTGAGTTTATATCCCAAATATCCATTACATAACAGGAAAAGGTTCTAGAATCAAGGAATGAACCAAGGATAGGATATAGCCCATTCCCTCCAGGAGCTCATAGTGTAGTTTTAGTCAGACACATAGTGAACATGCCACAGCGGTGTGATACATGCCGTAAGAGAGAAATTGGTTAGGTACTGTAGGAACCCAGGGGAGGTGTAACTAACTCACTCTTCCCAAAGGGGATGGTAGGTAAACTGAGTCTGAGAAGAGTTAGCTTCTCAGTGTATGGGGAAAGAAGTTCCAGGTAGGGAGAAGGGAATTGTCAAATGCTTAGAGTTGTAAAAGCATGCATACATTGGAAATAGGAAAGTTTTTGGTCTGCCTCAAGCGGAGGGTATATGTGGTGCAGTGTAAATAAGTATAAGGAGAACCCAGGCAACCAGAAACCGTGCCTTGGGCCCTGTTCTTAGAGTGTCCTGTTCTGGTCCTCCTGTGGCCACATCCTCTTTCCGAAGTGGGAAGTCCATGGAGCTAATGGGATATGTTCACCCAGAACTTGAGATTCCCCTTCGAAACAATGCTCCAGGTACCCGAGACTTTGCAATTTTCTTCCCAAATACCACAGCCCACTTTCAGGGCCTACGCAGTTTCATTCCCCAATTCTGTCTTTCCGATGGAGGGTTATGGCACTGGTGTTTGTTCTGTCAGATCTGAGCAGTGGCCAAGAGGCATCTGTTTAGGGGATGGGGATAGAGCTTCGCCACACAGCTTGGGGTGTCCCTAGGTTTGTTAAAGAGGCTCCTCGTGGCATGGCAAAGAGACAGGTAGACAGAAAGGGGAAGTGTAGGCTGTAGCTGAAGGCCTCCATTTTACTCTTATCCTGGGCTCTGCAAATGTGAGTGGCAGGCTTTCGTGAGAGCCTTACTTTTAGTTGTGATCCAGGAGAAAACTTGACCCCTGAAGGGGGTAACAATAGGGTAGGGGTTTCTAGGGGAGTGGACAATGTTCAGAAAGGCATCTGTAAAAATGAAAGCCAGGCACAAATGGTTGAAATGACAAATACCATGTTATGTATGTTTTCACACGATAAAATGATTTTAACGAAAGCAAGAGCAGATATAGGAGGATTGGGAAACCATGGCTCTGTCATGAAAACTGTCTGTGCAACTGTCATTTTTTCCCTTCTTCTCAGTGGGCTGCATACAGAGGGAGAGAAGGCACTGCTACTAGACTAAAGAGGTCCGTTTGCCTGCAGGCATCAAAGCCTGATATGACATGAGCAAGAGTGAGCAGCAAAGAAAGTAAGGATTTGTTTTTAAGAAGTGACCCACACTCAGAGTCACAGGTGAGCCAATGCTCAAGACCTGGCTCCCCCATGGCTTCCAGGGGATAGCTTATATGGGGGGCAGGATTATTAATCATGGTGACTAAGGGAGTTAGGGTCGTGGTCTCTACTGATTGGTCAGCACTAGGGCAGGGGGTAGTTAGTTGGTCAGTGCATCTGGTCCTGATGCAGCCATGGCCTTGATTCATCTAATTTTGCTGCTTTTCTGGGCCTGGAGCTGAAACATAACTGAGGTCTAGATGTTATCTCTAGTTTGAAACTTGTTCTCTGAGATCAGTAGACCTGAGGCTTTGTTCCTAAAAGTGTTTGATGCCAACCAGAACCTTATTATCCTGAGGGCTTAATGATTAAGGGAGTGGACATGCAAAGGAGAAGGAGGTGGGTGGGTCAGGGTGCTTGCTGGGCAAGCCCAGTTTGAATCAAAGGGGAAGAAAGAAGAAAGGTCATATTAAAGAAATGAAGTTTCTGTGAGGTTACTGTATCTTGGGATTGTAGTACAAGTGATGCCATTTTGGGCCTATGGTTTTCTTTCTTTTTAACAATTTTTAAACTTCTTCATTGATTGATATATAGTATATGTAATTCCACATTTTTAACTAAATTTTTTCAATGGATGCACAGTATTTCATTGTATGAAGATAGCAGTTTATTTAAGTAATGTCTTATTCTGAGACATTTCAGTTTTTTCCTCTTTTTTTTGCTATTGTAAACATTATTATAGCAAAATACGTTTTCATATCCCTTCCAAAATATTTATGAGGTGCCTGCTTTGTCTTAGGCATATAAGGGGGAACCCCCCAAAGCAGAATTTATTTATAAAAATTGTGTATGTATTCTTACATGTTTAAACTTCAGTCACCTTCAAAGTATTCTTCATTTGATGCAACAGACCTATTGAAGCATTTTTTCCACTGCTCAAAACAGTTTTTGGACTGGTCGATTTTGATGCCTCTTAGTGCTCCTGCCCTTTTTTTTTCATCTCTTCACATCAGCAAAACATTTCCCTTTGAAGACTTTTTTTTATCTGGAGAACCAAAAAAAAGTCACTCGGGGTGAGATCAGGTGAATAGGGAGTGTGGGACATGGGGGTCATGCCGTTTTTGGTCAAAAACTGCTGAACACTCAGCGCAATGTGGGCAGGTGTGCTTGTGAATAACCCATCATGAAATGGGCAAACGTGCTGAAAGAGTCTTCAAAAGAAATTCACTGAAGCCGAACGCAGCCTCTCATAACACCACCAGCTGGTGCACTGATACAAATGGGTTCCTAAAACACTCACCTAGCGGGGGAAGCCTGTACTATGAGGGGCCCACTCTCCAGAATATAATTTTGTTTTTTTAGGGGGTGTCCTTCTCACACTTTGATAGTCACATACTGTGATATGTTATTTTCTCTGTATAAGTTAATAAGAATTTAAAAATCTGGGTCAAAGTGTATGGATATGTTCGAGTATTGATTTCCCACTATTTTCTTCAAATTAGTATATAAATTATTGTTACTCCTCTTCCAATAGTTTGGGGAAACTATTTGACATTTGGCATTTGACATTTATTAAATATTTGATTTCCAATGGGATTTTCAAAAAATGAGTTTGGCTATTTTATTTTTTTCTCTTTTTTTGTGAAGTAACAGTTATTATTCTTTGGAAAGATCATATGAAGTCTCAGAGAGTGGCTGCTGTCAGGGCAAATACCAATGAGAGATGCCAGATTCAATGAGTTAGAAGTGCTGGCAAGAATGATTAAGATAATTCTTCATGGAATTCAAATTTTCTGGGGAAAGATGTGGAACTGGAAGGTTATGATAACTTGAGAGAAAAAGGAAGGATGAAGGAGATATAGGTAGTCTGGATAAATTAAATAGCAAGTGTTATGGAAGAATAGACAGGCTTTTAGCCAGTGAGAACTTGGAGTTTGGTGTTGAAGAGGAGTAGAATTTGATACCCCAAAATATGTTTTTTTGCAAAAGGATTATTTTGAGCTGATTCTTTTTAAAAAACTGCAGATACAGGAAAAGATCTGAAAATCCAGTAGAAGTTCTATGGTAAAAAACATTTACATTTATAAGACAGGTTTCTATTTGTAAGGGGGTCTCCTTCTCTGTACCAGGCAAAGGATGAATAAATCTATAGAAACTCTTATTACTAGAGAAGGCAAAAATTAAATCTGCATAAGAACCTTACCCTTGTTTACTGTGGTTTTCCTGGACACCTCCCGTAACTGCTCCTCCCACCCCAACATTTTCTTCTGTCTTTAGCTGGATATTGTATATAAGGTGTTGGGTCAGCAGACCATTTTGGCAAGCTACTTAATTTTGGGAGGTCTCTCTCATGTATATGGCAGGTATGCGTGTTATAAAACTTCTGTTTGGTTTTTCTCCTGTTAATCTGTCTTTGATTCCAGGAAGTTTTTGCCAAGAACTTGGAAGGGTAGAGTTTGGAAAATTCTTCTTCCCCGAAAGAATATTTCTAGTGGAAAATTACCTGGAGAAATAAAGGTCCAGAGTATGGTCTTAGGAGATAGTAGCTGAAGTAGAATGGGGTTGAAAAATTGTGGATCTTTGTGGCTGTATAAATTGCATGAGCCATCTTCAATGATGAAGTTGCCTAGCATGGTAGTGGAGCTTAGGTTTGGAAGGAGTACTGTAAGTTTTCATTGAGTGTGAGGTTGCTGCTCAAGACACAGAGGAGACTACAAGGGGGAGGTGCAGAGGGAAGTGGAGATAGGCGAGGCATCTTGAAGCTGAAATGTTTCTACAGAAGAATGAGCAGAGCGACGGTTTTGAGCAGCATTAGGAAGCAAGAAGAATCTGCTGGGTGTACAAAAATCAGTATATCGTGGTTACTGCCTACAAGTGCTTTCAGAGCACTGGGGAGGCAGATACATAAGAAAATGTAATATGATGAGGCAAATGATTATAGAATTAAACATTGGATGCTGTAATGGGATAAATGCATTCCTTTATTTTCTTTAAAGATTTTTATTTATTTATTTTTAGAGAGAGGGGAAGGGAGGGAGAAAGAGAGGCAGAGAAACATCAGTGTGTGGTTGCCTGTCATGTGGCTCCCACTGGGGACCTGGCCTGCACCCCAGGCATGTGCCCTGACTGGGAATCGAACTGGCAACTCTTTGGTTTGCAGCCCATGCTCAATCCACTGAGCTACAGCAGCCAGGCCCATATTCCTTTAATATAATGCTTTTCAGGGCTTTCTGAAAGAAATCTGTGATAGGAATATGGTAAAATAAGCTACTTCCACTTGAGAGGGTTTCAAGATAAATAGTAATGTCATGGGAGAACCAGCTTGTAGCTGACTGATTAAAAAACTAGTGATGAAGAGAAAACAATTAATTCTGTGAGAGAGTAGGAGAATTTTTTAATTTTTGGAAATGTAGCAATGGTGTGTTGGTAAATATATAAAAGTTGGCTGTTCACTTTTAAAAAGCCCTCATTTGTAATACGTTAAAAAACAAAATGCAGCCCAAATTTGAAGATTTAATTGGCTTAATTGCATGACTCCTGAACAGGACAATGTTCCATCCAGTAAACAGAGAGATGCTCTGAGGAGTTGTGCCAAAGGGGAAATTTACACAGGAGACAGTTATTAGCAAAAGAAAAGAAAAAGATTGCTTCAGGCAAGGTCACCTGTTTTTGTTGGGAGGTGGGAGGGGGGGAAGGGTGGCAAGAGTCTTATCTGGCAGGTTATCTCTCTAGCATTGATCTGGAAATTCCAATTTAGCATTTCACTCTTGGGAGGGGCTGAAACTATAATGAGGTCTGGTTTGCTGTCCTGGGGCAAGTGGCTCCACCCTGAGCCTGTTCCTTTTTCTTTAACAAGTGTTTGCTGATTCCTAAAGTATTGGGTTGGCCAAAATGTCCCTATGGTTTTTTCCGTAAAATAAAAGACACATTTTTCATGTTCACCAATAACTTTATTGATCTGGATAGTTAGAGTATGTCGGCTCTCTCCCGTGTGGTAGAAGGTTGATTGTTCTCAGTTAATGTCTCGATTTGATCGCTCTCGTCCTCGACTGGTCTACACGACTGTGGAGCCTCATCCAGCAAGGAATCTCCAGTGCGAAACTTTGCAAACCTATTTGACACGTTCAATCAGTCACAGCACCTTCTCCATACACTGCACAAATCTTTTTTTGCATTTCAGTTGTGTTTTGAGCTTTCTTGAGATAATAAAGCATCATATGCTGGAAATGTGTCTTTTCTTCCATCTTCAACATTAAAATGGCTACACAAAAATTCACCAATTTTGGTAAGTTTTTGTCATGCCCACTTATATGATATCTGCCACAATACACTCTAACCAAATTGTTTTGCATGAAGTTTAAGACACCTAAGCACTACTATTGCCATCGTATGGAAAAAAACCAAACAAACTTTTTGGCCAATCCAGTACAAATACTCCTGTGATGGCTGATTTCAGGCTGCCAACATAACATCCCCCCATGCAGAGTTGGCCGATGTGCACAACTTACTCTAGCAGGCTTATGTGAGCCCGTTCCAGCACACTACTGGATCAAAGAATAGAACTTTTGGAAGACTTTGAGTAAAAGAAAGAGTTGGTTGGGGATGGGGAGATGGTAAGTGGTGAAACTCACATTTAGGTGACTGAGATGGTTTCCTTTTGGGGCAAGTATCAAAGGTGTCAGAGGCTTGATAAGCTCAATTGTCCTTGAGGTACCAGGCAGGTGCAGCCTAAAACTTAAGTCTTTTTCTCAGAATTGCTGATACAAGATTTGTGAAATTTCATTTTGGGATCTCTCAAGAAGGTTTTGCCTAGGATAAGTAGGACATTATTTTTCAAAAGCATCAACAGTGACATAGAGGCACCCAAGGAAACAAGAGCTGGCAGCCTAATGTGTTTGTCCGCAAACGCCGCAGGCCGTAGGGGCTGTTGAGGGCTCAAATGAAGCCCAGAGCCACAGCATTGCTCTGGTGGAGCGGCGTTTGCCCAACCGGACACCTTTTTCTAATTCACAGAAAGGTATCGTCTATGGAGGCGGCAGTCCTGAATACACATCCTTCCCCAGGAATATTTGCATTTTTAAGGAGATATCTGGACACAGTGATGACAAGAAATATATTAATGTTGATGGAAATTCATGCACTGATGCAGGATGATGAGTAAGATGTTTTCTGTTGGGGTGGCCTCTTAAATAATATATTTATTCAGATGGTTGACTCTGCTGATTGTCTTCCTTAGGCCTCATAAAGCTAACCAACTCTGAACCCAAAATGAGTCTTCTTTTTTTGTTTACTCACACAGGTAATTATGAATTTTCCCAAATATAAGGCAAAATCAAACTACAAAGGTTTTTCCCAAATTTTTATAAGGTACAAATTTAATGGATGACCTGGGTGATGCAGTCAGTACATGTGAGATCCACCCATTGCAATGTGGAAACCCAAATCTCACAGAATTCTGTTTGTTGACACTTTAGAATTGCATGGTTGTCTCTGGTGGTGACTCTGCGGACTTCTCTTCAATTCATCTTCGCTGGCAGAGTTTAATCCATGTGCCTTGCAGGATGCGTGACCCTTAGGCTGTGCCAAATTAAATTTAATGTCGTCTTGGCTGGATCATTGAATGCTGTTTTCCTACTTGCTTTGAGATGTTTTGTTTCTGTAGCAATAGAGTGAAACTCAGTTATCACCCTTGTGGCATCAGCGCTCCAGCACTTTAAAAATGTGTAATGATAATTATGGATTTCTAAAGCATAGTTCAGTCTTTGAATAAAAGATTTGTCTCTTTCTAAGTAGGGTTTTACGTTAAGTTCCAAGTAAGCCCTGTGTCTCTACAACAAATACATAGAAATGCTTAGTTTTTCCTAATAGTAGTTGCTGATCAGTGTCTACTGGATGAAGAAAACCCAGAATGTGTGTGGCCCAGGCAGATTAAAGATAAGGCAGCCTGGCCCTAGCTGGCTCAGTAGATGGGGTGCTGGCCTGAGAACTGAAAGGTCACCGGTTCGATTCCCAGTCTAGGGCACATACCTGGGTTGTGGGCCAGGTGCCCAGTTGGGGGCGTGTGAGAGGCATCTGATCGACATGTCTCTTGCACATGGAGGTTTTTCTCCCACTATCTCCCTTCCTTACTGTCTCCCCAAAAATAAGTAGATAAAATATTTTTTAAAAAGATAAGACAGCCTTTAAGTTGGAACAGTCAAGCTGTAGGTTCACTTTGTGTGCGTATTTGACGACAACAGAGTACCTAGTTAGTTAATAAGGTTAATAGCTTGATTTTTAAGAGCCAGGGGACACTTTTTTTGCTCATGCAAATAGGAGAAATATGAGTATTAAATATTTGATGTCTAAATTTAGACATTATGGAACAGTACCAGTGTAAGCCAGAAGCTTCAAAGATGAATTTGACAGTATTTATATGTAATATTGATTAGAAATACAGTCTGCATTTACAATGAAATATTCCATTATAATGGAAATGTCCCCAAAACATTGCCACTTAAATATTCACATGGTGCTGCCAGTGGTGGTTGTAGTTTTAAAAGTAATGTGAGCAGCGTTACATGACATTGTCAACGGAGGGGAAATTGTCCTTCTGTCCTTCTGGGTTCTTTGACTGGTCCATGCTCAAATGAACACAAAAAAACAGATTAACAGGAGAAAAACAAATTTAATTATGTATGTATGCACCCCCCCCATAAGAATATGAGACCCAAAACAAATTGTGTTGTATAGTTGAGGTTTGTTTGCCATTCTGAGCTATGGAATGCATAGGGGTCTGTAACTTCAAAGGGAGGAATACAGTTCACAGGAAGATGGGAAGAGCCAATGTGTGGTAAACAAACGTGTGTCCTGCCACACAGAGACAAAAGGATATAGGGACTGTGAGCTAGCCAGCCTTACAGAATCTGCCTGAGTCTGTCCCTCACATAGCCCATACTCTTTGTAGTTATCTCTGAGAATAGCTCTTTTTCTAGACTAGGCCCTCTATCTCAATTCTTTTGGGCATTTAAGGAGGAGATAAAAAGAAAAACTTCCTGAGTTTTCTGTTTGTTACAAATATATGGGGAGAGACCGAAAAACCCCAGGACTTATTTATAAAAATTTGTGTATTGATTCTTACATGTTTAAACTTTAGTCATGTTCGAAGTACTCTCCATTGGAGGACATACACCTATTGAGACAGTTTTTCCACTGCTCAAAACAGATTTTGAACTCATCGATTTTGATGCCTTTTAGTGCTTCTGCCATTTTCTGTTTCACCTCTTCACATTGGCAAAACGGTTCCATTTGAGGACTTTTTTCATCTGGGGAAACAAAAAGTAGTCGTTTGGGGTAAGATCAGGTGAATAGGGAGGGTGGGACATGGGGGTCATGCTGTTGTTGTTAAAAAACCGCTGAAAACTCAGTGCGGTGTAGGCAGGTGTGTTTGTAAATCACCCAGCATGAAATGGGCAACCGCATTGAAAGAGTCTTCAAAAAATATTAACTGAAGCCAAATGCAGCCTCTCACAACAACACCAGCTGGCGCACTGATACAGATGGGTTCCTAGAACACTCACCTAGTGGGGGAAGCCTATATTACAAAGGGCCTGACCTTCAGAAGATAATGCTGTTTTGGGGGAGAAGTCCTCCCAAAAAGGCGTGACCCCTGTGCCCCACCCTCCCTATTCATCCGATCTCACCCTGAGTGACTTTTTTTTTTGTTTTCCCCAATGAAAAATTCCTCAAAGCGAAACGTTTTGCTAATGTGGAAAAGGTGAAACAGAAAACAGCAGAGGCACTAAAAAGGCATCAAAATCAATGAGTTTAAAACCTGTTTTGAGCAGTGGAAAAACCATCTCAACAGGTGTATCTCCTCAAATGGAGAATACTTTGAAGGTGACTGCAGTTTAAACATATAAGAATAAATACACAATTTTTTATAAATAAAATCTGTTTTTTAGGGGGTCCATCTTCATTTATATACATAGGGGAGACCCAGGAAAACTGAGTAACTTGCCAAAATGGCTGAAGCCACCACCTTAAAATGTCATTTCTAGCTAAAGACAAAAGAAGATGTTGGGATGAGGAGGGAGGCAGTTACGGGAGGTTATCAGGAAAAGCACAGTAAACAAGGGTGAGGTTGTTATGTGGATTTAAGTTTTATCTTTATAGTGATTAGAGTTCCTAGAGATTTATTCATTTCCTTCTTGGGGGTGGTACAGAGAGAGAAAGAGAGAGAGAGAAAAACACCCTTACAAATGGACATTTCCCTGACAAATGTAAATGTCTCTTAGGAAGGATAACTTCTACTTGGTTTTCAAAGTGTGCTGTTAAAATTAACAAGCCTAAAACAGCCCTTATGCCAAATAGACGTATTTTGAGGGGACAAATTCTGTTCCCTTACAGTCTGTACACTACAAACCAGTTCAGTGTGTTACTGTACTGAACGCTGTAGGCAGTTGTCATACAGTGGCAAATATTTGTGTAGTGCTTTGCACTGCACTACCATTAATACAGTGTCACAAGGTGACAGGAATTTTTCAGCTCTACTATAATCTTATGGGACCACCACCTTATGTGCAGTCCATCATTGACCAAAACATTGTTATTTGGCACGTGACATTACTCTCACATCCAGCTGACAGCTTTAGAGACTAAGTTACATTGGTTGTGTGAACTGGTGTTTATGTGATTTTATGCTATAAAATGCTTTGTGTATAAATGAAAGATTTGTCCAACTACTGCAACATTCTTCTCAATTGCTCCTTTCTTCAGGCTTTGCAGAATTTCAAGTAAAATACATATTCTCTTTCCTTAAAAGTCTAGTTTTCTAATGAGCCTCTTTATTTTTTTTAAAGATTTTTTAAAATTTATTTTTAAAGACAGGGGAGTGGAGGGAGAAAGAGAGGGAGAGAAACATCAATGTGTGGTTGCCTCTCCCGTGCCCCCTACTGGGGACCTGGCCCACAACCCATGAATGTGCCCTGACTGGGAATCAAACTGGTGACCCTTTGGTTTCCAGGCCAGTGCTCAATCCACTGAGCCACACCAGCCAGAGCTAATGAGCCTCTTTCTTATGTTTCTCTTACTGGATGGCCCTAGTCTTGTTTACAAATCAGCAATATCTAAATTCAGCGAAAACATTTTCCTCCATGTTCACCCTGAATCCCACCCCTACCCCCCCAAAAAACAACCTCTAATGAACTCCAGGAGGCTCTCACAGAGCAATATAGTTGTTTAGTCTTCCTTAAAGGAATTGAAAACCAAGCCATACTTATACTTGGATTCCACAGGTAACTCTCATTTGTAACATAGCTTATGAATTTTTAAAGTAGTACAAGGAACTTTTTATTATATGAGTACTCCTCCAGGAACTTTTTACTCTATAACTCTACTATTAAGACAGGGTGATGTCGTAATGGGGTGCGGAGCAGTGGTCCTTGAAAATAGGATCCTATTCCCCACAAACCTGGACTGGGGGAAGGCAGGAGGGTACAAGACCAGTTGAGATACTTTGCATAACCATGGCAAGTTAATAGTTGTCCTGCTGCCCCAGGCAAAAGGTGTACGTGACTTTAAGGGTGCTTTATGACTTGTGACACAGCCAGAGGGGATGGATGTCCATCCCAGATGCCCCTGTGTCACAGGGAACTCTTGCCCTGACTAAAGATAGCTGCTGAAAGAGGTAAAAGATATGAGATATGGGGGAACTGGCAAAAGTAGCTCATCATAGAAGGAGCCAGATTTGTGGTCATATAGGAGGTTCTGGGCCAAGCATTTAAAATAAAGGCAGGCTGAAAGAGAAGGGTTTTTCCCTACCATGTGGCCTGGAGTAGTAAGGAGGAAGATACCGTGTGGTCTGTAGTGAGGTGGCAGCCATGCAGCAGGAAAGAGTGTAAGAAGAGAGCTGATGGAGCTGTGTGGGGACCTGCCTCAGCAAGCACGGATTCGTGGGAGAGGCTTGGAGCTGAACTCTGACCGGGAATGCTGAGCTGCGCACTTCTGCTTCTCTGAAGGACTAACAGCAAAGCCACTGTCTTGCCTCTGAGACACCATGACCCAGTGTAACATGGCACGTGTTTCCCTGAACCACTACATGGAGACTGAGAACAGCGCACCCCAGATCCCGAAGGAGAGAGCTGCTATGAGAAGATGGCGACTCTGAGACCCACAAGTGCACTTTCCAGAAAGGATGGAGACCTGTTTGTGCAGCCGGCTTAATAACAGATAAGGACATGGGGAACTTCTGGGCATGATTTTAGCTTACGGCCTTTTGGGGAGCAAGGGAACTGCTGGGTCTTATGGGAGAACAGGGCTCTGAGCAGGGCTCTCAGCCCCTCCAAGGTTGGAACCGTTTTAATAAAAACTTGTTTCCTTCAACACTAATTGTTGGATCACATGTCAAGGGACCACGTGGCCAAGCCTGGGTTTGCTTGGTTACACTGTGACCCGATGAAACACTGGCTAGGGGTGAAATAGGGGTTTTTATATGTACAATAAAACTTGTATAGGTTGATGGATGTTTTTCATTTCTAAGAATGGCAATTTCCTGTTAGATGGGGGAAAAGGACCTTCAGTGAGCAGTAAATAATTGAATGGAATAAAACTGCATCACTTTATGATAATTTATCTGACTTTTGATCATGTTTTAACCTGTTCACAGGCAATCTCTTCAACTCAGACCTTTTCCTGCTTAACTGAAGCTGGGTAAATATATTAACTCCTAGGAAAATATGGCAAAGTCGGCATTTTTATTTCTATTTCAGTTTTCTAGATAGATGCAGGGCAGTCCTTTTTTCTTCTCCTAACCACATCTGTCCTAACAGCAGTACATTTGAAAATATAATGTCCCTTTTCGGTCACTGGACCACTAACCTTATCATCTGTGAAAGCTTCCCCAGAGGTTGGTCTCTTCAGAAGCAGAGATTTTTCTTAACTGGTCCACCCAGATTTTTTTGAACAGAAGATCCATCTAAAAGCAGAGGTTATTGTATTTTTCCTCATACACTTTCTAAACGGTGCAGACTTGGCCTCCGCTCATTTCTTCCTTACCCATGGGTGTCCTCAGAGGTCAGCCAGTGAAAAGTATGGAGGTCCCAGGAGGGCTCCAGGGTCTCAGAGTCAGTGTAAACCACTTTTGCTATTTATATTATAAAATGATGTAATTAAAAGTCAGTTCTGGAGAATAATGCCTCCCTGATTGTGTTATAGTTCTGCCGTTACCTTGCAGAAAAGGAGCACAGCTGAGGTGAGCTTTGGATGCCTTAAGGCCCTGATTTTTTGACAGATTTGAAGGAATCTGCCTAGCAGGTTTTACTGATAAATTTGCTTTTCTCCATGTATAAGCAGCACTGACAAAATGAATCAACGGGCATGTTGTAGAGAGAGTGGGGTAATCATAAGTCAGGGCAAGTGTGCTGATGTTACCATGGTACCTCTCTGGAAATATTAATGCCTGCAATGTTCAATGGTGGACAGTAGATGAGTAAGATTTAATAGCTATCATTTCCATCCCTCCAGGCTTGGGAGCATTCTCCAGAACTACAATAGAGCAATAAATGAGATATAAAAGTATCCCACATGCATTATGTATGTAACTTTTCTATTTTAGCATGTAACCTTGAAGTTGGTTACTTCTTAGAGCGACCCCATCCTCACTGTTCCCCAAGTTGGCATTCAGTCTTATGCTTCTCTTTGCTTTCATGTCCTTGCCCACAGAAAGTTAGAAAGTCTTTTGAGCACAGGAATCAGGCTTTTTCCTGTGCCTCTACCCCGTGACGCAATGCTTTGCACCTGGTAGGTACTCAATAGAGATTTTTAAAAAGAGTATACAAAGTGAGAATGCACTTACAATGTTAGGAAATTATACAGGGGATAAACTTTTACATTGAGTGATACCCGGATTTGGTGAATGACTGAAAGTGTCACATTTGTTCATTTAATGTAGATCTTTGTTGTCTTCACAATCCTGGCCTTTTGCTTTTCTCCTTCTATTTTTGCTCCCGGAGAGCTCATCATCTCCCATACCTTTCATCAGTCATTTCCATATTGATGACTTTCCAACCTAGAGTTTAAAGCTTCTCATCTGGTCTAATTTGTACTTGCGTTTCTGGCTACCCCCTCAAACTCGATCACATTCAGAGCTCTCACCGGAATAAGCTTTCTCCTCCTAAATTCTATGTTGGCCAATAATTTTACCATTCATCAGCTGGGAAATGCTTTCTTTTTGTTTCTCATTACTGCCTCTATGACTTAATGTCACTACATTTTGTGCACTTGTTATCTCTTGGATTAATTTCTTTTTTATTCTTCTTGACAACCACTCAGTCTAGACATGACTTCAAGCCATGCTTACTTTGCAGCATCCTAATTAGTCTTTTTGACTCTCTTCACTTTCTTCTCTAGATTATGGGTTGACAAACCATTTTTTTTTTTTTTGCAAAGGGATAGATAGCACACAGACAGATTAGAACATTGCAAAATGTTCTACTTTTTTGTGGGGGCCCAAGGGAGGGAACCAGGAATTGGGCCCCTTCCTCCTGACTTCTCCTCACTGGGTGTGGAGGGGAGGGTGGCAAAGGCAAATGGAAACTTCACAAACTTTCAGCCATTTTGAACAGGCCTTTTCCTTGATTAGGTGTCTGGTTGCTGCGGATCTTTGAGTAGTTTTGAGAGCTTTTATAAAGTTACTGTAGTCAGTCTATAGTTTATTTGAAAATTGTTTCTGTGGAAGAATGGGGGCCTGGAGATTCCTAGTGTGCCATCTCACTGATGTCACTCTCAGAATATGAGTTTTGAAACAGGAGAGAACAAATATTATTAAAGAAGCAGAGTTTCATTGGGAAAGTGTACACTTAGGCTCAGAGGCTCAATGAGCTTGTTTTGTGAGATGCACTAGTAACTGCTGTGCACATCTTTGTCTGGAATAGGAGCTGGGCTCAGAGGCCTGTCTGAGTGTATCTGACAACTAGGTGGATGGGTCTGAAGGAGACCATTTACAAGAGGGAATGAGATGATCTTTGGAAGTAATGCCTCCTCAAGTGTAGTGATCATGTCTTTAACTATTTCTGGTGCTTAGCAGAGCTGTGGCCTAGAGTAGACTATGCATCTATTTCTGTGGCTGTGTGCCTTTGTATGTATATGTGTGTGAAGGTGTAAGGTGTATTTGTGGGCCTGGGGCAGGAAAAATATAAATATGCTCTAAAAGATTGTCTTAGGTATTTCTTGTGTTTTGGGGTAAAATATGATCCAATGATTTGATGTCCACAAATTCCTCAGGGAAGTTCTAACTAGTGGGCCCTCAGGTTAAATTTCAGACAAGGTAAATATTACATA
>VMDR010019021.1:0-18690 GCA_007922815.1 Macrotus californicus
ACAGTGAAGCAAAAAGACAAAGCTTTGCCCCATAGTATTTATTTTCACCAAGGAGAGCTCAACAATAAGCACATGAAAATGTGACATGACACGTGGGAGTTAGTAGAGTGGAAAAGAACACAGCAGTGAAAGGTCCACAAAGGACCAAGGGAGTCAAGGTGGGGGGGTGACATTTTATCTGGGAGGGTCGAGGAAGAGTTCTCTGATAAGCTAACATTTGAGCACAGTCTTGAATAAAGGCCCTGAGGTTGTCTTGGCTCCATTTCAAAGAATAAATTATGCAAAAGTTTGATGCTATTTAACAGCATAAACATAAACTGTTAACTTGTAGTCTCTGAATTAAGTAAGGAGTACTGGTACTTCCAGACGAGAAACCCTCTTGCTCGCTGCCTTCTCTATTATCTTTACCCTGGTTCCATTACGCAATAGTCTCATATTCCTGAAAATAGGAATGAAATATTTCAAAACAGGAAAGCGGCTAGCAACTGATTCACATGGCAGTAAAAGAATTTAATTATATTTTTTCTCATTGGAAACAAAGCCTTCATATATACCAATGCTATATTACTTCTGTGAAACTTTTTCAACTGCTAAATGTCTAACAAATATTAATGCCCAATTTGAAAAGTGGACAATGGCACTGATAGCCTGTTTGTAGACAAATCATTTTAAATTTGCATGACAAGGGTGGTCATGGAATAACTACAGAACAAAGTAGTGAAACTAAAAGGTATGAGAAATGAAGAGACTTGGATTTGAATCTCGATGGTGTCCCTTAAGAGATTCTTTACAAGTCAGTGAAATTCCAGCTGTGAAATGGACATCATACCTTCTTACTCATAGTGTTGAGAGAATTTAGGGAGACACAATATAGCTGGCGGCTGGTACAAAGCTTTTACTTGGTTGCTAAAAAACATTTCCTTTGATCATTTTTTCTTTTCTTTTCTTGCTTTGTAATAAACTAAGTTTTCTAGCTCCAACCACGAGTCAAAGGAAACCATAGAGGCAGGCATGTTGTAAGGCAATGTAATAATCCAAGTCATTTGGAGTTACTGTCTGTTTTATGCCACACATTGTAGTGGGCACTATTTGCTTTCGTATTATGTACCCTTGTTTCCAACTGCCCTGCACTCTTAGAAAGGACAGAGGTACCAAAACTGCATGTCTGGCTGGTGTTTCTTGGGAGTCTTTGGTTGGTGTGCCTTCAGCTGCTAAAAAGAAAGAAAGGAAATCTGTAAAACCAGGAAACTCTTCAAGACAGAATTATATCCACCCTTTTTCTCTTGATTCTCAGGAGTATAAATCACATAGAAAAAGACAATATTTTTTTAGTTTAAAAAAATGCTGGGTTTTTGTCTTCATTCCACTTGTAAACTAAAAGACAGCTTTTGACAAAATTTTAGTAGTGAAAACAATGTATGTTTAAAGATCAGAACCTGAATCTGACTATTTATGCACAGAAGGAGCTCAGCAAATGTTTGTGGAATTTGGTCTTGGCCTTGGACTGACCTGACTGTACTATGCAGTGATGGGCCTCCCCTGTTTAACATGAATGTGGTATCACCATGCACACAGTTTTGGAAAGATCGAAAGTCACTACAGTTTTTTAGCTTCTTAGAAGAAAAGGGACAATAAGAATTTTGGTTTGTTGAAAGCAAAGATTGTCTCCATGGCTTTTGAGGGACTGATATGCTCCTCAAACCCACCCTCTGGGTTCATTTCCTTTGTGTTTTGTTGTTCTGGAACAGGAGGAGCCATCACACTAGGTAGAAGCACGAGAAATGGGCTGCTGGTTCTTTTAATAAAAAGTTGTTTTTCCAAACTGAATGTTAGTGACTTACCAACTTGGGAGTGCTGGGGCCTGCAGTGTGGACTGTCCTTCTTAAAAGCTGTTGATAATATGACTCAAACTAGAGAACTCGAGAACTTTGACTCAAGACCTGAACATCTTAATCATAAGCAAACTGCTGAAGCACTTCACCAGTTTCAAAGAAAGATGCAAAAAAATTTTAAGGATTTTATTTATTTTTAGAGAGGGGGAGAGGGATGGAGAAGAGGGAGAGAAACATCAATGTGTGAGAAAAACATGGATTGGTTGCCTTGCACATGCCCCAACTGGGAACAGGGCCCACACCCAGGCATGTGCCCCAATGGGGGAATGGGGAATCGAACCAGTGAACGTTTGGTTTGCAGGTTGGCGTCCAACCCACTGAGCCTGGCAGGTCAGGGCAGAATGATGTAAACTGGAGCCATAAGTAATGCTGGTGTTATTCTGTCTTGACCCTCAGTCCTGGGCTCTTGGGAGAGGACTTCCTGGTGTGCTGGTTTCTTTCATCTCAGCGCCACCCTGACTGGCACTCTCCACAACAGCAAATAGTTCGGAGGTATGGGCTTTCCTACCCACCAAAAACATAGAATGGATTTCTGAGTTTTTCCTCCAGGAGGCAGTGAGAGGTAAACGTCCATATACTTGTGTATGTTTTTTGTGGTGGCATTGTTTAACCTTCACCTGACACTCAGTGTAATGGCCCTAGGCCAGGACATTTTAAAGGGAAAAAAGTCACATGCAGTCATGGTGGGGAGAAGGAGGAGAGTTAAGTTTCACATCCATCAGGGGAGAAGCACAACACTCATTTGCTCACTTAGAAGAGAAGCGTAGTGTTAGACCACCAGCTTAGGGGTGCAATCAGGGGGCAAATGAATGGCACCAGCACTGTTACCCCTATAGTCCTCAACTTCTCTCTTTTGCTAAAGTGTTGGGGATCGGGGCTGTGATGGTTAATTTTATGCATCAGCTTGTGAGGGCCATGGTGCCCAGATATTTGATCCAACATTATTCTGAGTATTTCTGTGAATGGATGTTTTCAATGAGATTAACGTTTAAATTAGTGAGTGCTAAGTAAAATTATCCTCCATAACGGGAATGGGTTTCATCTAATCAGTTGAGGGCCTTAGTAGGCCAAAAGTCTGGCCTCCTCCAAGCAAGGGGGAATTCTGCAAGGGAAAGTCTTTGGACCTGAACCTCCACAACTGTGTGAGCCAACCTCTTAAAAGACACACACATACACACACATACACACACTCTGTCAGTTCCGTTTCTCCGGAGGACGCTGACTTAAAACCGATGGTTATAAGGAATGCTTTATAATGTCACTTTCCTCTAGTTCTTTTAAGGCTGTAAACTTGGTACACACCCCCGTTTCTTTGCTCCTGTTCTGGGCTCACACTACGCTCTGCGTTTGGCGTCCTTTATCACAGAAGGCACACCAGGAACCAGGCAGAAGTCAGGAGAAGCTGAAATAACCCAGCTTCAGTGACATGGGCCGGGAGGAGTTGCCGTCGCCATGACTGGCCATTCCTTGACCCATCTGCTTCCAATTTTCTGCTCCATTTATTCATAGAATTTTATCATACCATATTATTTTATTATCCATCACTAAAGATAGATGGATTTTTAAAAAATCCATCCGCATATTGACAAACTGTCGCATCACTGACAACTACAGTTTAGCTGCAGTTTCTGACACTTTCATATTTTGCTGAATACATTTTACTTTTGTGTCAGTAAACACATAGCAGAATGCTTTGACCCCACCTTCGAAATATGTTCTGTATTTGACCTTCTCCTCCCTCCCTTCCTGGCCCAAGCCACTGGGCTCACCTGGCTTCCAGGTGAGCTCTTAAAGAATAAATGAAGTCGCCCTATTCCCTGCTTGAGACTCGCCAGTGGTGTCCCATCTGAAGCTCTCACACAGTCCTTTTGCCTCCCGCTCCCGCCTCCCTTTCTTGTCTGTCCACTCTGTTCCCTTCCCTTGCTTTGTGTGGTGCTCCGCCAGGTATTTCTTGGACAGACTGAGAGCATCCCTTTCTGAGGGCCTTTGATGCTGGAGGCAAACCGTCCCTACCTCTTCTGATCCTGGGAAAGCAATAAGGATTCCATTCCTTTTGCTCCTGCGTATAAACCACAGTGCACCTCTCTCCCATGGGGGGAGGGCTAGGAAGAAATGGGTCACTTCTATATTCACGCTCAGTTTCCTTTAAATCCCAATTTTACATGCAGATCTTTTGCTCAGCAATTGAAGTACTAAAGGTAAATTCTAAGAAAAGAAGATGATTACACAAATATAATGTACAAAGATGTTCATCACAAAATTGTTGAAAATACTGCTCTACAGAGGGTGATTACACATACAGTATATAAGGTGTATACATACAGTAAAACATTACGCAGACATTAAAAGTGATGTTGTGGATTTATACTTATTGGCATAGCAAGTATTTTTAAAATATTTTAAAATATCATATATACCATGATCTTATTTTTATAAAAAAAAAATACATGTATGGATGCTATTCCTGAAGGAATCTGGAAACAGAGACATCAAAATGTTAAGTTCATGGTGGCATTATGAGTAATTTTATTTTCTATTTTATAAATTTATGTATCATATCATGTATATTTCAATATGCATCTATTAATTTAGAAAAATACACATTTTTAAAAGATAATATTTGCACATGGTACAAAATTTAAAGTGTACAAAAGAGTAAGTAATAAAAATTAAGGCTCCTTCCCTCTCGTGTCCCCTCCCAGATGGCGGTTACTCTCACCTAATTCTCCCAAGGGTCTGTACTTTTCCATAGATTGTTTTTATGATCAGGGAAACAATACTACCTGCTCTATCTTGAAAAAAATGATTTGGTGAAGATTAAAATTAAGTCTTTGGGAGTTAAATGAAATGAGGAACTAAAGCAGTAATAATAATATAACTACTTGGATTTTCTTTGCTTTGCAATAGAGAAGTAGACGGGAAATCCTGAACATTGTTTCCCTGCTCTGTGATAAGTAGTGAGCCTTCTTTGTTATGTGACATTTACTGAAGTGCATGTCTTCTTCTCCCACTAGACTGTACATGTTTTGAGAGCAGAATTGGTGTCATGCAATTTCTGTGTCTTCCACAGAGCCTACACATGATAAAATTAATTAATATTTAAGTATAATATCTATAAGTTACCAAGATTTTATAAATTGTAAGTCTTAATTAATACCAGTGATTACCATGACTGCTAAATAATAGTTTGTTTACAACAAGCAGGAAATTACGTATTTACTTAAGAAATACATTAATACAACTAGTCTGAAAGAAGATTTAACAGTTTGATCTTGAGGGGCAATGTTGGCAAATACTCACTTAATCTTCTTAACAGTCTTATGAAAAATTTCCCCTATTTTGCAGATAAGGGAAACAAGGCCCAGGAAGAACAAGAAACTCACGCAAGATCGTCCTGTGGGCTTGGGGCAGGGATGGGGTCATTTACATTAGTAAGCCACTGCTTTTCAACTAGGCCTCTTGAAGTACTTTAGAGCAGATAACTAGAAATAAACCCAATGCTTTAATAAGGCACTTAAAGGTGGTTGTGTGTTGTTGTGCCTAAGGATAAATATCTCAATTTCAGCAACAGGGCTGAGAACTCTGAGTCTTCAGCCTCTAGTCTGACCTCTAACCACATGCCCTCATCTGAAAACTGTTTGAGAATGGCCTCATTTGCAGGAATGTCCACAGTCCAAGCAAATGAAAGGAAGCATCGTGAATATCTGTCACTTCATGAGGTGGTAATCAAGTACTCAAAGAACATTAAAAGGTGTAAAAGGGGAGGTGACTGGGGAGTGAGGTCCTGGTATCAATGGACCTCAAAGGGTCTGAGGTCTTAAAGTCAGGGGAGTGAATTTAGTCTTTTCCCAGCCTGTAGTTTTTATTGAAACTTGCCTACATCCAGCATCTCAGAGAGACTTCAAAGACACTATAAATAATTAGAAGTAAAACCTATGCTGACAGACAATTCAAGCAATGTAACGATGAAAACAGGAATTCTTGGGTCACCTACAGAAGTATCTTACAGACATGAACCCTGGCTGGTGTGGCTCAGTGGACTGAGCCCTGGCCTGCAAATGGTTAGATTCCCGGTCAGGGGGCAGGGCACATGCCTAGGTTGGGAGCCCAGCTGGGGGCATGTGAGAGGCAATAAATATTTTACAGAGATGAAAGGAAGCATGTAAATTATCGTCATTACCCAAAACATGTCCTTGGACCAACATCACTTTTGAACTGGGTAGAAGGGTAAACTCTCAGACCTACCCCAGAAACCTCCTGACCGTTCAAATGTACATTAAAGTTTGAGAAACACTGATCTAGTTTAATCCCATTATTTTACAGATGAAATAATGGAGTGCTTCGAAGGAGCCTACATCTCATAGTTAATTCTGGATATAGACAAGATTTAAATCCAAATGGGAAAATATAGAGGGACTACCACAAAATTGTTTTACACATTGAGTTGCAAACTGGCCGTTACGTGCATCAGTAGTTTTTGAGGCTGTAAGTGGGAGTTATCGGAGACACTGAAACGGGAAGTGACTGCAGTGTCTATGTAACCAGCTGAACTCCATGATCATCACTCCGCCAGCCGCTCTTATCTGCACAAGTTCTTAGTATTTCCTCGGCAAAATGTATTTCCACAGTGAGGGTGATTTTCCTAACATCAGTTTTTCCCCCCAGTCCTCAGGTGCACAAGCAAAATGAATTTCTTTAGAATGTCTCCTCCATGAGATGATAATTACTACCATATTTAAAATGTAATTCTCTAAAAATATAAATGTTAAATGTAATATCTTAGCTGTACACTATGATTATCCATCATTTCAATTTCTCAATTGATTTTCAAATAGTATTGAATCAGCTAGGTATTTATTAGACTTTTTTCCTCTTTTCCTTTTGGAGAAAAGAAACATTTATATTTTCATCCATGGGAAAAATAAAGCAATTATAGATCATTTAAACATGCTTCATCCCAATTCTAATTTCTTGGGAGAAGTTAATGATTAATTAGGATTTAGAAGCAGATTAAAAATTGAAATAGCTCCTAAATGCTTAGAGATAGTAACAGGGTACAATAGTTAGTCTGAAAAAAAAGTGACGTGTTATATTTTAACAAGCCTGAATAAAATAATTGTGGTTTACATCTTAGTTCAGGCTCCCGTAACAAAAATACCACAGACTGGGTGACTTCAACATTTATTTCGCACGGTTCTGATGGCTGACAGTCTAAGATCGAGGTGCCAACAGAACCAGTACCTGACGAGGATCCACTTTGTGGCTTGGAGGTAGCCACCTCTCCTGATGTCCTCACATGGCCCAGAGAGAGCAGAGACAGTGAGAGTGAACTAATCCCATTCACAGAGGCTCTACCCTCACGTTCTAATCACCACCCAAAGGCCTCAACTCCAAATACTGTCACTTTGGTGGGTCGGATTTCAACAAGGGAATTTGGGGGAGGGGACACAAACACTCAGACCATAACAACATCTGACTCTAGTAGCCTGAATTCACATCCAGATCGTATAAGAAAATCTTTTGGGATTTGTCCATAACCCATAGTAGCAATATCCATCTCTTTTCTCAACGCATTTTCTTTTGTGCAAAAGATTCAACTGGGATGTTTTAAGCGCTTACTATGTATCCAACACTGTAGTAGAAACTTCCACTCACATTGTCACGCTGTCTCTTCAGTCTGAGCTTGCCTCTTAAATTGGCCATGAGTTTAAAATTTCTAAAATGATAATCATCATCTGAGATTTATTCCAGAGAAACTTTTCTTTCTCATTCAAGTGACATATGATTTGAGAATTCTTAATATCCTATAGTTAAAAATGATCACCACTCCTGGAAAATAATGCAAGACCCAATGTACTTCTAGGACTACCTAGTGCAATCAGACCAAGTCTCCCCATTGACTCACTCTGTACTGAGGATGGCAGTCATCATGGAGAAAATTACCATCAATGCTGGAATTATCATCTAGGAGCCAAACTCCCAAGGTCCTCTTTAGAAAGAACCCTTTGGTTTTGGTTATTTTACCCTTGACAAAATGAATATTTTATTTCCCAATACTTTGCAAAAGTTTGATGCTCTCTGCATAAAATGGAATGTGTATTAATAAAAATGCCAAGGTATTTTTGTGAGAATTCTCATGCCCAAAGTGAAGGGACAGAAGTTCCATTTAAGTTGAAGTTATACTGACAACCATATATATGCAGTGTTCCTCTTACACATCCACCACCCTTTACCCCTCCCCCTTACCGAAGACATGGAGGCAGGGAGTGAGAGAGGAAGGGACAGATGAATCCAACCTGTATACCTCAATTTCCTAGCTCTTCAGATCTACAAGGAGGGAGGGAAATATCTGAATCAGTAATGAAGCATGAATAATAATGTGTAGAAGAAGCATTGGAGGTTTGAAGTAAACAAGGGTCATGAAAGAGTTTGGAGGATGACTAGAAGCCTTCCCTTTAGGTTTCAATTGAATTGATCTCATTTCATTCCATCTCCTAGATCATATTTGATTTAGGGTTTTTACAATATGAGTCTTAGTCATCATGCCCATAACATGGTGCCTAATTCCCTGAAGTCTTCATCAAACTCCCTTTTAATATATCTTTCCTCACTGTATTATTGTCTGTCTGGTGAAATGTCTTTCTAAAGATAATTATATCCCTCTGGTATTTTTTTATTCTTTAATAACTTTCACTGTGTTTGAAATCTACAGTCTTTGCTCTTTTATCTCATAAGGCACAAGATTTTCCCTCGTGAAGAGTTCTTTCATAAGGAGATCTTAAAATTCTTTACAGATGTTAATTAATTCTCTCACCAGGAAATGACTCTCCCTATTTGGCATCCTTGGGAAACTGAGACAGAAAGTGAAGTGACCTACTGAAGTCATGTAGAAACTGGACACTAGAGTTTCAATTACTATGCAGCAGATAAAGTCTCAGTGTTCTCTTCAGAAATAAATTTTGTTTTGAACTTGAGGTAAATAACAATGTTCAAAAAATCAAATCATAAATTAGAAGAGACCTGCATAATTTTCCCTCACTGATATAAAATCTCGAAGAACAACTTACTCTTAATGAAGATTTAGCCACTACGACTTAGAGTGAAGCTCATATTACAAGATTTTATTACCGTACACACACACACACAGCAGGCCTTTCAGTGTCCTACGACGAAGTGTTATTTGAAATCATTAAAACTAAACTGCACCTGTCAAAATAAATCAGCCAATACATTTAGTGATTCAGAATCCATGAATCTTTATCTTTCCTATACACTCATTAATTCTTAATATTCTTTCCCATCATCGGTGTTTAATGTCTAAGTATTCCTGCCCTATAAAAATAGCGTATGAAAATGAAGTTGGGTATTTGATGCATGATTCTGTCCGTGGATTCATCTGGGTTGAGCTTTGTCACACAGTATGTGCTTACGGTACTGCTCTATGGTTTTTCCTTCTATAAAAATGTTTTTACAGCTTTATGTTGTAAAAGCCAATCCAGCTGACAAATCTTGCCTGTCGCCTTTATGTATGTCTATTTGATTTAACGTGCTTCTGATTAACAATGGAGCTTCCTGATGCTGTCAAAATAAGTAAGGTACAAACGCCTTTCCAGAAATGACTGTTTTTAAAAGAGAGATTAAGTAAACAAGCCATTCCTGCTGGTAAAATAATGGATTATGTTGCTGACTATTTAATATCATGTTTAGTCAGAACTCCCTAGGGACACTTTATTACAGTAGCATAAACAAAGGGAGAGCTGAAGAACGGGAGGTAGCCGCACTCCATGAGGGAAGCAAATGAAGAGAGGCCACGAGATCTGTGTCCGAAAAGAACAAATGCTTTCCTTGTTGAAGTGACCAACAGACTGCATGAAAACATACACATGAACTTGAGAGTTTCAAGCTTACCCATGTCATATTTAAAAAGGGACCTAAATGTTTTATTACTCATTCTTAACAGCTCTATAATGAAGTATGCAATTAATAAAATGATTCCGTTCATAAAGTTGAAAATCCTGAATTTAGCAGGTAACAGTCTAGCTGGTTTTAGTCTTTATTTTGCTTCATAACAGCCCAGTTTTATTTCCACATTCTGGTTACATGCAGGAAAATCCATTTACCTATTTTCCCTCAGTAGGTGTGTCAGAAAGAGAAACTGATCCACTCTCCAAGGCTCCCTTGCTGAGTTAGTCAGGAAATATGTTACTTAAAGATACTGGGTTAGCCACTATGTGGTATTATGCTTCTATCTGCATGACCCGAGGTGGCCGTGTGATTTTTTCAAGCGTGTTTTCATTTGGAGAGTAGGAAACATTTGTTTTTCCTGCTATGTTGGATTTCGATAGGAAAGAAGAAAGCAAACACGTGTTTAAAATCTACTATGCCTTCCTTTTCTAATGGTGAAAGCTAGCAGTTTTCACAAGCGTTCCTTTCTTGCGTTCTCCCCCGAACCAGGTGCGGTAGTTATTGTCTAGATTCGTACAGTGGAAGACAGCAAGACCGAGAGAGGTTTAGTAACTTACTCAAGGCCACACAGATAGTACAGGGCATTGCTAGGTGTACCTGAGTCTTGTCGATGGCAAAGCTCTGGGCATTTCTGAGTTTCAACGCTCACCCACTTCCTTCCTTGGCACCTGGGTGGGAAGGAGGTGGGAGAGACGCGGCTGAATGATGGCATGGCCAACAATGGCCGGGGCCAGCCTGCTGAGCAGCCCTCACACTCCTGTCATGCCATTCCCTCCACAGCCTGTTCAGATAATTTTCTAACATTTATTGGCAGCACTACAGCCACTCCGATTCCTCCCATTTTCAGAGGGATAGCTGGCTGAATGAAAGTGTCAAGAGAACTCTCTGAAGTTAAAGGCCAAGTTGATTAACTTAAAAAAGAAATATAGGTTTAAGGGTTGGGGTAATAATAATAGCGAATAAAGAGACTGACACTAATTCTTTCTCTTTCAGATATCAAAGTGTACTTTTTAATTAAAAGATAAGACATATTCCCCTATTCTTTATTGCTGGTCCATTATACATTTGCCAATGGAAGCATCGTCTCCCTTAAACTGTAATTCATAATAGCTACCACCATGAGTGGGATCACGTCCGTATGAGTTATTTTTGTCTGCAACAGCCAGGGTCCCAAGCATATAGGAAGAGTTGATGAGGTGAAGACCCTGGGCCAGAAGTATCATGAAACATGCAGCCAGTATATCTTGTTTTCTGTGCTCTGTGGGGTACGGTTTTAACAGAATGAATTTGGAAATCAGAAAGGCTTGTGTTTATGTGTCAATTAAGTAATTAGTTAAATACATGAATTCAAAATTCAGATTCCGGCTCCAAGACTAGCTCAGTGGCCTTGAGCTTCATTTTTTTTTTTTTGTAAATCCTGAGCCTCTGTTCCTCATCTACAAAACAGGGAGAGTATTTCCCATCCTACTGAGTTGTGGAGGTTCTTCCAAATCACAAGTTCAAGACTGAGAAAGAGCAGTCACGGTGGAACCTGCAGGACAGCTCCTGGTTAGGAGAGTAAATGAGACTGGAATGTGGGAGGTGGGGAGGGAGGCAGGTAAATCAGGTGCAGGGTTTTTGATGAGGGAACGGTGGGTTAGACAATCTGAGAAGATCCACTTTCATAGTGGGGAAGACAATATGTAAGTCAAATCCACATAAGCAAGGCATGCTCTAAAAATGAGCTTAAGTAGAGAAATATGGACAGAAGAAGGTATGATGTTACTGGCACCAGTGCAGTGGCCTAAAGGGATATCAGCAGGCCCTAGGTAGCTGAAAGAATTAAATGAGATAATGTGAAGGAACCTGGCCTGGAGCTTTATAGTAGACTCCCAATTCTTCCTTCCATCTTTTTCTTCCCCCCTTTTTTCCCTTCTTATACACTATGACTCAGGAAGCCTATCTTTTAAGAAGAGGGATGTTTAAATTATTTTAAATCCTGATGACATTTTCTGAATCTCAGTTTATGTCATGAAAAAATGGAATTGAATTGTACAATTGAAATTGACCTGAACAATATTTTTTTGCCCTATTTTTAACTTACATGTAGTCATTTATCTCAACATTATACTACAGGCCATTAATCCATTCCTGCCTTCCTCTAGTACTGGAAACTATTACCCAAAACTGCAGACTATTTTTCTGAGAAGTTGGCACCAAGTTTCTTTAATATAATCACCAATAAACAGTGCTCATGTGAATGAGCCTCTTCTCTTGCTCCAGGAAAAAGGACACCCATGGGATACTTTACTGTGTCACTGGGAAGGGCACAGGGATGCCTCTAGGTGGCCACAAGAGAAGGTTGAGACAGAAAAGGTGGGAAATGAGCAGATATTTATAGCATGAACTCCATTCCTTCCAATCACAACACATACCTCTGAGGTGTTGGAGATGCACAGCCCTGGGTTCCAAGGCCAGATTTGAAACATATCAGCAACTTTCCTTATTTAGCTAATTTTCCCATTTGTACTGGGGGATAATAACAATAACTATGCATAATTTTGTAAGGATTAATTAAGATAGCACATAAAAGTGTCCATCACATAATAGTCACCTAATAACTAGCAAGTCCAGGCATAATAGCTAATATTTATGAAGAATTAATTTACTCCAGGCACAGCAATAAGTATTTTATGGGCACTATCCTTTCCATTCCCTCTCACAACCTTAGGAACTAAGCATTACTATACTCATTTTACTAATAAGGAGATGGATGTGTAGAGCTTTCGTGACTCATTCAGGGTCCCACAGAAGGTAAGGGGTAAATGGAGGATGCAAATTCCAGTTTGTATTAGCCCACTACAGTTTAGTTAAATGTATCAAGAGTAAACCCTGGGGACCATGAATTTGTAGATGGTCTAGAGCTTCACAGAAAAAGCTTCCATGTGATTATTTTTAATAAAAGAGTAAATATTTTTATACATGAGCAAAGTGGCGTTAACGAGAATTATAAAAAGCCATTATAAAGTGGGGTTTATCAGAATATATTTTTCTGAAACCTATTAATTCCAATTTTAGTAAGGTGTATCCCAGTATCAGAATAAAGTATGGTGAGTAGAGGTAGCTTGGAAAGAAGGTAATAATGCATGGGCTAAATGCCAGGGCATAGCTGGGGCTATAAACTTTATTTGGGTTATTAACCATTGACTATCATCCAAAAAACACTTACTACTTGCACGTAGCACTTGAATTCAGTCTCTAGGTAGCTTTGGAGGGGTTGTTGTCAAGTTGTGCCTAGAGAAATTACACTTCATGAGAGTAATGTGGTGAGCGTTTTTGTGTGTATTTTTTAAAGAAAAAATACCCTAAGCAACCTGAGTGGGGCCTGTGACTATTGCAGACCAAGAGGGAGACATCATACCAAATAGAAGGAGAGCTGCCTGTGAAAAATGTGAAGTTTAATGAGATGAAAGTGGAATAACTGTGATGAAAAGCAGCCCGAGGTTAAGGGATTGGGAAAGGGTATTTCCCTTGTCTGGGTGTTTGAAGGCGTTAAGAAGCATTATCATTAATTGCATTCCTGTAATGTCCTGACTACTGGGGCCTAATGTCCACTCTAAGCACTATCTCAAGCTAGAGCAATTGAAAGATAATAAAAGGAAAATGAGTAATGAATCCTTTTTATTGTGCATTGTAAATGGCCTCCATTGAAACAGTCTGTGTTTAGACTGGTAATAAAATGAGTGATGAAGGCAGACGTTTAACATGGGAATTGATTCAAGCAAGGAACATATTTCCTATTGAAAAAAAAGAAACTTGTGAATAATCTAGGTTATTGAGAAATTCTTTGCTTGGAAACTTTCTGCAACTACGGTATAGTTTTTATAAGCCTTAGCTGGGGTGTGTGAGGTTTTTTGTTTGTTTTTGTTTGTTTTGTGCTTTTTGTGGCTTGAAACCCTGGCGAGGACTCTGACAGTGGCTGAGGACATAGGACTCTGTTTGTGGATTTGTCAGCATGTAGACCGTTCTGTCTCCTTTGGGCAAACACAGGAGCCTGGGAAGAATGATGGTCACAAAATATCTGGCAATTCTTAGGTTTCAAGGACACTGCTAAGGTGAAGGTGTGTTATACAAATATCCACACCATAGCCTTATCTGGATCCTGAAATCACAAATCCAAAAATTTATCAGCTCTCCCTTCTTGTTTGCACTCCCCCCCGAAAGAAAATAAATCTGATTCACTACATTCTTACCCATCACAGTGGAAGCCTCTGAACACCAGAACAGGTCATTTTTTGAGAACTTAAGTGCCTGGCACCCTGAACACAATCCTTATAGCAGCCCTGTAAGCTGGGGACTGTCACCCTCATTTTGGGGATCAGAAAATTAAGGCTCAGAGAAGCCCATTGACCTGTCCACTGGTAGTAACAGAGCCTGGAATTCCAAGCTGAGACAGATGGGCTGGGAGGCCCACGTTCTTCTCACTACACTGCGGTGCCTCTCAGAGCAGCATGCCTCCCAAGCTAGGACAGTGCCCGGCAGTCACCTATGACAACAATAGTGAATCCCCTGTAGGCCTGGGAGCTGCATCACTGCCTGAGCAGCAGCTGGGAGTAGAAATGACTGTACTCACATACACACACACAATCCTTCGTCTTCTTAGATTTTTTTTCAGTTGTGCACACCTTTGGTTTTTCTCAGTTGTGCTCTGTTCTCTGAAACCGGTTCCCCGGCTTGCTTTTGCAGTGAAAAAGCCTCCCCCGCAATTGTAGAGGAAACTGTGATCAGGAAGCTAGAGAAGAATTAGTAAAACGAAATTAGAACAGAGACTGGGAAAAGGAAACTGCAGGGTGCCTTAGTCCATGTCCCTTGCCACTTTCTGGGCATCTGAGCACTCTAGTATGGTGGAACCCAGAGAATCCCAAAGTCAATTAAACATCTACAAATCGAGCATGGGCTCCTTATATTCTGAAAATGGCACGCTCTCCAGAAACCACTGTAACAGGCAAAATATTAATATTCCATAAACTGAGAATGAAACATAACTGCATCTGGGGACCACCAAACTGTTTTTTACACCCAAACAGCAGGCCTGCAGGGAGATTTATCAAGAACGATTATGGTGGGACTTTAAGAAATAGCAGTGTGAAAACAGAACACTTGATCTGGCCCCCCGCCGGCTGGCTCACAGTCAAAAGGAAAGCCTAGGGACACTTCTTTGCAATCCCATTGGTGCTAAGCACAGTGGGTGTCACACACCCGGGGACTGCCCCACATTGGAGCTGGTGGAATCAGTGCCTGGCTTCAAGACAGTGTCGTGATTGTGTCACCATCCAGCTTTGCTCCCCAGTCTCCAGGCCCAGGTCGCAACTGGAGCTCCATTTACTCAGATCCTCTAAAAGAAACATACGTTTGGTTTTGCACGCATGTGTTTCCCTGCTTTATGGGATGCGAAGCTTTCCTTGAACTAGTCAATTGGTTTGTAGCTCTAGGTCACACCTGGAATTAGGAGGTGACAGGGGAGAGGTTGTGGGGAGCAGGAAGTTAACAGCTGAGGGTATCAAATGATCGGGAGCCCAGTCTGAGAATCAAAACTTGTCCTGGGAAATTCAACAAGTCAAAATAATGAGGATCAGACTGGAGAGGAGCTCAGTGCATCAACACACAGTGGAGGAAACATCTGAGGCCTAACTGTGCTCTAGCAGCAAAGCATAAATCATGCCCTGTGGACAGCCTGCTCTGCTGTGCGGCCATCCACATGCTGTGCGTGTTCCACGGCTACGCGGTTCATCATTTATTTTCTCTGCATAGCCCAAGGGAGAATTCAGTATTAAAATACTCTGTTCAACAAACAAGTCAAATGACTACTAAGTAAGATAAATGAAGGCCCGGGCATGCCCGGTGGGTTGGACAAACTATTTGCAAACTCAACAATCCATGGACTCAGTCCTCTGCAGGCGTGCAAGCCTCAGCTGGCCCTACTCCACAGTGGTAGGAAGAAAGGAGGGAATAAGACCACCCCTGGGGACCTCTCTAATCCAGAAAAAGGACATTAAAACAACTCATAAGTGATTACACAGCTGTGTAATCTAGACTGTAAAATTTTATCATTCTCTTTCTTATTCTTTAAATGCTTATACTCATAACTTGCATCAAATCTCTCTTTGTACACCCCTTGGGCTCAACTTTCATTGTGTTTCCTTGTTCTTTTCCTCCATAAGAACATTCATAACATTGGAGTAGGTTATAGAGATACTGGTGTTATCACAATGGCCAGCGTTTCCTTGCAACTCAGTGACACCCTGCAAGTGAGTAGCAGCAAGCTGCAGAAAGCATGCAAACTCTAGATTCTAAAGGAGTAGTCTCCAAATTTTTTTTCTTGCATGGTACTTCTACTTGTAAAAAGGCAAATAAAAAGTAATTGAGCCTACACTCTTTATTAGGTGCGTAATCATTAATTTATAGAATATGACCATGTACTAATATATTATTACTAAGAATATATTTCTATTTACTATTACATTAGATGCAAGATAAAAATTAAAAAGGGGGAGAGGAACTTAAAGGATGAAAGAAAAGTAAACTTGATGAGAAGTCCTCAATTTTCTTTTCACACCATTAGCCTGTCTCCCACACCCCATTTTGGGAAATCACCGCTCTAGTAAAGAGGAAAGATGACTTAATAAAAATATTTGTGATCAACAAAGTGGCTTTTTTAGTGGTACCTATTGCAAATAAAGAAAGAAACAAAAAAATCCAGAACTGGTTCCTAAGAAGCCAGCTGCAGCATATCTATCCTAAAATATATTTAACCCTGCAATGTTGCTACAAGTTCATTTTCTCTGGCAGAGAAAACTGCCTTGGTTTACACAGGTTTTGTCCTCATTGGCTTCTCTCTAGGATGGGGTTGGAGTTGCTTTGCACTGTCTGTTTCTAAGGAGATTCTGCCTGTGCTTAAATACAGACCGCCATCTCCCTTCTCCCCGATTTGTCTCTGCCTAATTGAGCTGCTGTTGGCTCTGTTCCAGCCCAGTCCGGTTTCAGCTACTGATAAAAAACAGTCTTTCGTTTTCTGGTTTTAGAGCTGAACGAACCCCGGAAGGAACCACTGTTCATCTTAACTGTGTCCCCAGCATGCAGACCAGCGCATCAGGCAAGGCAATCAACGTGGCTTCCCCGCGAACTGGCTGAGCTCAGCAGTTGTTCACTGGAACGTCAGAAACCCAGATGTGGAGTGGCTTTTCCCCAGAATCACTTGAGAACCTGTTCTGAAGGTTTAAGAAAAATAACTTGGGTTATATTCTAGCATCTTGCTAAAGTTCAGATTCTAATAAAACAACTATGTATCCATAGATAATGTGGGAAACCAGAAACATGTGTTTAATGTGTGTCTCTGTGCTCATACAGCCCCAGAAATCAAAGTAAGAAAAGTTTAGAGAGCCGAGATTTCCACGGATAATCAAAACCCAGACTCAGATTTACAGGAGCAAAGTCTAACAGACGGGGTTGGGCCTCTCCGGGAGAATGAATTAGCATGAGGCTTGTTACACAAAAATAGAAATTTTAGAAAGCATAAATGTGGAATGTGCTGCTTGCATATCTTTTTGTTTTCAATTGTCCTTTTTCAAAATTACATAATCTTAAAGGGATAAACAACCTTAGCCATCAGCCAACATTTCACAAAAGAAGCCCAGATAGGAAAATATCTCACATAAGGTTAGATACTGGCCAGTGGAAAAGCAAAAGCAAACAACCCCGACTCTGGATTTCCAGACCAGTGTTCCTTTTCTAACATACGGTTACAGTTCATACAAGACAAGAGGTCCTTTTTTCTACTGGAATGATAGTTAAGGCCCCTCCAAGAGTAAAAGTTCATTTATGTTTTCTTAAAGTCTTTAGGACCAGCAGCTCTTGCTTTAGATCAGCAAAAGTCATTAGGGGGACAACTGAAGAAGAAGGTTTGCTTAAATGCATCAGCCTTTTGAGGTTAGCAGTAGGTTCTGCAACGCGTCCTGTCAGTAAGTTCATGGTTTCGCTTGCCCATGAATCTACACGCCGCCTGTCCTGCGCGGAGGGCCCTGTAGTGGACGCTGAGAATACTCAGAGGAGGTACGGCAGGATCTGTGGTACCACCCATAAGTTAAGTCAGTAGTGAACATGGCTCACTGCTCTATTTCAGAGCGCAATGATAACTCACTTCCTTTATTTTATAAAAAATAACATGGCTCCTGATTTTGAGAAATTCACGTGTGGTTTAAAATAAAAGCCACCCCCTGCCATCCCCGACCCCTAGTCACACCCAACAATTCCCTGTGCGCCTCCTGAATATTGTTCTGTAGACATACATCCACAGGCCTCTTCTTGTTACACACAAAAGGAGACACAATTTATATTATTCTGTATCTTGATGTTTACACTTGGCAATATAACTTGGTAATTTTTTAATATCAGCATAGAGCTGTATTAATTTCTTTCTAGCTAGGACTATTCCATTGGAGTGATACACTGTACAATTTTAAGCACCCCTGCTGTGGATATTACAGTTATTTTCAGTTTTTACTCTTGCAAACAATACAGCAATGGTGACTCTTTTGCCCGCATCCTTACGAGCATTTTCCCCAAATTTGTAGAGTAAATCCCTGGAGCTGAAATTGCTGGGTCAAAGGGTGTGTTAGTTTTCCATTTTTGTTAGATATAACCAAGTAACATTCTAAGACAACATGAAACAAACACACCTAAGGGTGCTGTGCTCATTTGCACCCCATCCGCAGTGTGTGTGCTGGCTCTCCAGACCCTTGCTAGCACCTAGCTTTGTCAGGGTGACCAGCAAAGAGAGTATCTCAGTCCAATTTGC
>VMDR010019022.1:0-18682 GCA_007922815.1 Macrotus californicus
CAAACCTACATGAAAGCTAGCTTGTGATTATAAATTTTCAAGGGATATTTTCTTTATTTTTTTAATTTACCCAGTGCCAAGGTCATGACAGGCAAATTCTTCTCCTTTTGTGCAGTGAGTGGAGCCTTTGGGGCTCCCAACTTCATGAAGCAGTCTAGTAGATTCTCTACCTTGAATTAGCCTGTGCTTCATCTCTTGTTTTGTGACTTAGATGGAAATATTCAGAGTTAAAGCAGACATTTGCACTGAGTTATCTCCCTGGTTTCTAGCCTTTCTTTCATTTGTGGGGGGGAAGAGTTTAAAAATTATATAATGCTTTAGAGTTCCTTATTTTTTAATTCAAGATAATCATTGGGTTAGGAAAATGGAATTACATTTGACTATCAATTTGAATCTTGATAATGACTATTTCTGAGTGTAGAAATAGAACTAAGACATTTGCATAGTTGCTCCCTCAATTGGACAATTACAAGGAAGTCCCTGGATATCAAAAATAGAGATCATCAACTGGTTGACCAGGGTAGTCCCAAAAATCCGAAACTTGAGCTCATGCAACCTGCCCCTTATTTCCAGCTTCATTACCCCAACACCAAAGAAAAATATTCTTCCCTACTTCTCATATAATTTTCAAATTGCCTTGGCTGTGGTTTTTCCCTGCATAAATGTAATTGATATAAAATAAACCTGATTTCACATTTATAAAGAAAATGAGAAGATCAGAGATTTGAAGCCATAACTTTGCCTCTGAAAATTCCATTTCTTCCTAAGGATGACCTGGGTAGAGATACACCCTACAAAACATTCTTAGAAAAGAGGAGTGAAATACACTCATTCAGTGGTTTCTTCTCATCAAAGATACAACCTAAACTTTTCTATGCTTTTTAATCTCCTCAACCTACATAGTTTATTTCCTACCTTCCTCCCCTGCCCCATTTTTCCCTGTTTGCCTTAAAAAATTGTTTGTAGTTATTTGAACATGCCAAGGTGTTTCTTACCTCTTTCTCTCCATGCACACATTCTCCTGTTCTTCAACATGTCAAACTCATGCTCCAACACATATCTTAATTGCTCATCTGGTTATGGATTCTTCCTGAATCTTCTGCCCTGAGAAATGTTTATATCTTTCTTTAGGCTAGCACTATACCTTTGATAAAGTTCTATTAAGAACAGTTATCAACCATAATCGAACAATTTATGTATATTCTTCTGTCCCTTAATGTCATCCAAGCTCCTTAAAGGTGAGCAGCAACTTTTTCATCTTTATATATTCAATGTGCAAGAAAATTATAATTACTCAGTAAGTGATTGACTAATGAATTAATTAATTAACACTGAAGACACTGTCAGTTCCTGCTTTCATGATCTTAGGTATGTATAATGACCGAAAATTAACCATATAAAACACTGATCAACCAAGGTAGTCAGAGATCCATGAGGTGTGCTACAGAGACCCGCTGTTACAAGATTTTAGGTATTTACTTCAGGCTAACGACTGTCTGACTATATGTCTTACTATGTGTCTTCTTCCTTGATTAATTACGCCGTCAGCCTGGATGCTGTGAAAGTTGCAATACCACTACCCCAAAGCCCTTCTGCTTGCAAGATTCTACTTGCTGTGTGCCTTAACATATGTATAGAGCAGTATTTTCAACCTTTTTCATCTCATGGCACACATAACTAATTAATAAAATTCTGCAGCACACCAAAAAAATTTTCTTTGCACATCTGACAAAAATAGGTATAATATTGATTCATTTACAACAGACAGCTATTGTTGTGTTGGCTGTTGTCATTGTTTTACTTGACCATCTAAGGGAATAAAAGGTCAGTACCCATGACTAAATGGTCAGGTATTGCATGTTTTAAAAATTCTTGTGGAACACAGTGTGACTCGTGGTGCAGCTTTTGAAAATCGCTAATATAGAGGAATATATTCTGCAGTTAATTTGATTTCATTTGATATTCTCCAAAATTCCTGGTAGATATCAGGTCAGATATAGCTATATTAATTTTACAAACAATGGCATTTTGTTTAGGAAAGATAAGTGTGTCAAGATTAATCTCTACACTCAGTTGCTGTTTGCTATTCAGATTAGTTTAGTGAGAGAACCAGGACTTGCCTCCCAGTAGTCAGAACCATGGTCTGAAAATTGCCCCAACACAGCCAGCTGCTTTATATACCCACAGCTGAATATTCAGCACAGTTATCTGAACACTTTAAGATATTTCACAGTTGAGTCTTTAAAAAAAGATCTCCACAAAACTGCTACATTGCCAAATGAGGGTTCTCACTGGGCGTCTGAATCTATGTTTCCCACTTTGACTATTGTACTTGTGCCGTAGTGCTTGATTCTTTGTTGTTATTCTTTCACTTGGTTTTTGTTTTTATTTTATAGTTGCTTGCTTTTCTAGAATTTTGATTAAAAACAAATAAGAAAATAATTATTGTTCTTTTGTGTTTATGAGATTTAAAAAATTGAAGAAGACTGCCCATCATTTTACGTAGTCTAGATAACAACGAAAATTGAGCAAATTTCTCGGGAATGGTAGGAGTTGGGATGTGCTTACAAAATAAAGATTCAATTGCTCATTGAACTGCTGGGCAGCAGCAGGACCTGTAAGGGTTAGGGAGCCTTGGTTGCTGAGAGCTATGGGGAGAACAAATAGATATTTGTGTGTGTGAGTTGCTTTGGTAGTGGGAGGCATCAAATGAATATGAGGTGATGTTCAACCCCATTGTGTTTATATGAATGCACATTACCATTTCCCGCAAAGAAGCTGATAACAGCACCTTGATACTTTGCTGTAAAATCCATTGAACATTTTCCTGCATGCTTTACTCCCTTTAAAACAGCTCAGGAATGGGCATGAAAAGTGCCATTGCCCCTCAGTAACATTCCCTTTCCCCAAATGAGAACCCATTGGAACACACCGTAGGGGTGTTTCACTGCAAAATGCTTGGCATAGACAACTGGAGCAAACGAAGGATTTTCCTCTTAACCCAGCAAGCAGAATTGGGGATTGCATGTGGTAGGGGTGGGTTGGCGCTTACTGTTTTTCTTTTCTCTCTGTATTTCTATGTTAAAGCTTACAGGAGCAGATAAAGAGCAAGGGGATTTAATTATGTGTAAATGGAAGACAATGAAGAGTCCTTAGGAGTGTAATTAGCTGTGGATGTAGATGTGTGCATCCTTGTAGCTGCTTGTATTTGCATAGGAATATAAAAGTTCAGAAGCATACAGGTTTTGGACACGGAAAAAACCTGGGACACAGAGGCCCATTCAGAAGTTAGCACAGTATTGTGCAGACCTCGTGTGTTAGCACTGACTTCATTAAATATAAGTAAAATATTGTTACTGGCCCCTCCCAATAACAATAGCAATAGTAACTGCAAATATCTATCCAATAAAAGAATCCCTTTTGTAGCAAAGTAACAATATTTAAATATACTTTAAATCATTTTTAAAGAAAAAGAGAAGAGAAAATAGACTACAGTCTTAACTATGGCTAGAGTTCTACTCATAATTTAATGCCTTCTGCTTCTAAGCATTCAGGGGTGGAAGCTAGAGATACATTGATGCAGTTGGAAAGTTAAGACCATGTCAGTGGGATATGAGAAGTGAAGAGCTACTATATTATGGTTGAGATTCTGTAAAACAAATATGTTTCTTTCTGTATATATTTTATTAAAGAAATATCAAAACATATTATGCTTGCTTAAGGGGATGGATTCCTGCAGGCTGGAAATTTCTTCACTTTTCATAACCATCCTTAATAACCTGTCCTAATACTTAATAATAACTTCTCTCCTGTCAATAGTTATTGCTCAAGTCTGATCACCTAAATCCTTCCTTTTTCCTTCTTGGTTCATTTCCTACTAATCTGTCTTTGGTGAAACTGAAGGACAGTTAAGCTTTCTATTTTCATTTATACTTGATCATTTTTGATCATGAGTCTTTCCGATTCAGAACAAACCCCATGACAAAGAGGTCCAGCCACTATTTCTCCAGTTGGGAAAATTTTCTTTCACTGTGAGAAAGGCCAAGCAAGGCTCAGTGACATGTTATTAAAGAACATTTAGGTAAAACATTATCAAGTAACTTAAGTACTGAAAATGGTTGCTTAGCAGCAAGGAGAGTCATACAAATATTAAGAGAAGATATCAACCAATCAGAACTAAGAATCACTTTTTACATATTTAATATAAGTCCCATCTTCATTCTCCAAAATACTCCCAGGAGACTCATGGATCAATCCCTTACTTACCTGCCTGTATAAGAACCCATCCCCCTTTCTTTTCATTGAGATATCCCTCATTAGTGAACATACTCACTATTCAATAGTCTGAATAAAATCATCTCCTTATTTCTCTAGTGCATTTTGTCTTTCACATAACAATACACAATTTTTAAAGTGCCAATTGAATCTACAAAGATTTCTTCCTCTATAGCAGCACAATCTAGGAAATGATAATGACCAAGTTTTTATGAAGGGAAATAGAAGGGAGGAAGAGTAATATAGGACTATTAACATTTTTATCTTTTCTGGTGAAAGCTGCCCCTGATTCTAACTCAGGAGACAGCAATGTCCTAGAGCAAAGGTGAATTACTTAGTCTGGGTCCCCATTCATCCTCAGTCTCTACAGGATAAATGTCAATAAGCAACAGGGACTAAGAGAAGGTTCTCAATATGGGTAATTTCACAGTCTAATCTGGACGCCTCTCTCCTATCCTTCTGTGGTCCTCCAGAGTTAATGTTGGGGAAGTGACTGCCAGTCTGGAGAGTGGGCTTAGTAGCAACTAGATGCTCACTCATTTCTGGAGATGGGGGTAAATGCAGTCACTTTCACACCACCTGACTCCACTCCCACTTATCCTCTGTGAACCCTCAAAGCAGGATTTCCACCCCAATGACTTCTTAGTATACTTCACCTTGGGGTACACATTCACTCTGCTGAACTCCAATAGCAGAGAGTCTGTTATAATCAACCAATCAGCTTCATCATATTCAGTTTTATAGTACTAATTCAGTCTTGAATTAATTTTTAAATAAGAAGTATATATATATATATATATATATATATATATATATATATATACACTCAAAACAATTGTAAATATACAAATCATATATAGTTGAAATTAAGTTTCTTTTTCTCCTCAGACCCTTGGTCTCTGTTTCACTCCCCAAAGGCAAACATGGTTGTTAAATGTGTTAAGTGTTTTAAGCATTTATATGATATATGTGCATGAGTGAGAGAGAGGAGGTGGGGGTGGGCAGGAGAGAGAAATTAATATACATATTAATATGTGTATAGTTCACTATTCCCACACTTATATATGATATCTATATGTTTTGTGAGGAAACACTATATATCACACTATACTCTCTGTTTTGTATGTTGCTTTTTTATTTTCAAAGTAATATATATTGAAGATCATTTCATATCCATACATAAAAATCTGTCCCATTATTTTTAATAGCCACAAACCACAAAAATCCAGCAGATGATGTGCCATAATATATTTAAGCTACCCCCAATAATTGGGCATATAGATTGTTTCTGATCTTTTCAAATATATAAAAATTGGCACGGAATTTTTTTGTTCACACATAATTCTTTCATGTTTGCCTGTGTATCTGTAGGATAAATTTCTTAAGAAAGAACTGCTGAATTAAAGAGTAAATACATTTGTATTTATGACAGGTATTGCTCATTGTCTTCTACAGGTGTTCCGCAATTTTACACTCCCTCTACATTATTTCCAAAATGACACACTGTGGACTCATCATTGTCGTCTGAGTGTACAAATAATTAAAATGTTATTTGTTTGCATATGAAACTTTCATTCTTCTTGTTTTGAATAATTACTTTTTTAATGTCTATATCACCTTCTCAAATAGATAATGGTCATCATGAACACCAAAATATTATATATGTGTGTATGTATGCACATACATACATATATATACACACACACACATAGTATTTTGATTCATTGATTCTACTCCAGGATTGATTGGGTATCCCTAGCACATGAATTCACTGCGCCTGACTTCTTTCCTTCTCATTTCCAAGGTGGCCTCATTAGGAATAAGAACAGAAAATGATTCTCACCTTCCCCTTGGTGCTGTTGATATTTAATGAGGAGTGTTGAGGTGGAGGATAAATGTAAACTCAATTTCACATGTCAATAGAATGAGAGAGGATATATGTAAATGAACTTTTTGACAGGATGTAGAACTTAGAGCTTTTGTGGTGGGAATTCTTCACTTGTGAAGCCTGTATTCCACCAGGGGAGTAAAACGATATTTGATATAGTTTTTTCCTAAATTAAATGGTCACATGGTCCCCAAAAAGAGACATACATACTTCAGATTCTGATAGGATGATGGTTTACTATAAAGCAAGTAACTTTTGAGTAAATTGGAACTGTCTCTGATGAGACACAGAGGAGGAAATGAATTGATATACTGGTCTAATGAGCAATATTGTTAAAAAAAAAAAAACCCATTCCAAAGATCATGGTGTCTTCATGGCAAGTAGCTGAGTATAACGTTCAAGTGAGAAAAGTGTTACTGCAGCCAACATTGCTGGATATGTGTTTGAATATTTCTTCACCACTCCTTCATACCTCCTTGGGAGAAAATAATAGGTCGAGGATAATTCTTTATTTTTAATCATAAACCCACTAACATGACTTTTTAAAAAATTTCTTAGTCAACAGTGGCTTTTATTTTAGCAAATTAATTAGATCTTGTTCTATAGAAATCAAGGTAGTTTTTACTCCCAACTACGATTTGAAACTAATAAATGTATAGAATGTTTACTAAATGGCTGGTCCTGTGCTATTTACTGTAAGAGCACATGCACGTACAAAATAAAGGCAGAAATGAAGAAAACAAAACAAGCAAAAGGGGTATTATGTATACATATGGAACAAATGTGATCACCGCACGACAATAAATGAAGTGCCCACTTTCCCCAAACAGCTGCACATCCTGACTTCCTTGCTTAAAACTTTGATTTCGGTCTTTATCCAGACAAGTAAAGTCAGGTCACACTGATGTGAGTTCACATCCCCTTTCCTGCACTTACTGTGTCACCTCCAGCAAGCTTCTCTGAGACTTCACCTTTTTTGTGTGTGATTTGTGGATAAATTCTTTTTTAAAAAGAATTCCTCTCAGATCCTTTATAAGGATTAAAAATAAGGCATGTACATCATCAGCAAACACATAACAGGTATACTGAAGATTTAAGATTTCAGAATCAACACCTGGAATTCCTGATCCTCAATTAATCACTTAGGTTTTTATTTTTTCTGTGATTCCCATTATCCTTTTCCTCCTTGAAACCCCAGCTACCAGCGCCCTAGTGAGACTTATGCAAATAGCCTGGGCTTCCTTTCACTTTCTCCCTCTGTCCACTGGAGCCAGATTCAAAGTTCTTCTTTCAGAATGGCACAGTCCTGGCTACCGTTTTGTACTGAAAAAGGGAAGGCCCTAAACAGTAAGTATCCACCATAATTGGGACATCTGTTGCTCCAGCTGTATTCTTTCCACTGCCCGGTTCATAGTCTTTCCTTGATCACACTGGACTTCTCACCACATCACCAAACATTCTGAATGCCTCCTCTATTAGGTCTTCGGTAAGGAACCTTCCTCACTGCCCACAAATCAATCTCCTTTCAGCCTTCAAAGTCCGTCTCAACTACAACTTCTAAGTACTCACCTTACTCACATTTCTATTTCTATCACTTTTTTCATACCCCTCTTAGAATACTTAGCACACCCTTCTTTTCAATAGTAGCTGTTTGGTGCTATTATTCATTTCTGTATGATATTAAGTTTCACTGAAGGCAGAGGATAGAATTTTTTTTTCTGTCCCAGAGACTGGTTTTTATTGGCCTTGGGATGCAGTGAAAGGAAATGCGAGATCAGACTGCCTGAGTTTCCAGTCCAAATCAGCATTTTATTCCCTGTTTAACAAATATGTCCAGTTCAGTTTCCTTAATTCTATTCTTTCATTAATTTATTCACTTATTTAACAAATAAATTGGTTTAACATAAATGAAAAAAAGTTTTGTTCAAAAATCTCAAAAAGTTAATTCAAGCCACTACTATGAGCTGGGAGTACAATGGAGGAAAAACTTCACGGGCCCAGGGCCTAGGCAATCCCACAGGGCCCTGAGCTGAGAGGCTCTCTGCACTTGGCCTAACGCCTGCTGCCATCATCTTGTCATTCTTAATAATTTTTTAACAAGGAGCCCACATTTTCATTTTTCCCTTGGCCCTGGAAATTATGTAGCCAGTCCTAATGGTGAATAAGATAAACATAGTCCCTGCTCTTACGGTGAGAGAGACATAAACAAGCAAATTTGGAACTGAAAAAGAAAAATATTGGTGATAAGCGCTATAAATGTCTAGGTGACAACTCTATGCTTGGTGACCAGGGAAATCTTCTTACAGTTCCATGTAAAGCTGAGGTTTGAATGATAAAACTTACTGTGCAAAAGGCTGAACAACATTTCAGGTAAAGGAAACCAGTGCTGTGATGCTAAGGCAAGAATGAATTGGAGGGTTTAAGAAACACTGTTCTTAGGAAGGAAAGAGCAAGATAGAGAATGATTTAGTCTAAAAATTAGCCTGGGCCAGATCATTAAGACCAGGATACGGGGTTTGCATTTTATTCTAAATGTAATAGGAAGCCATTATAAGGTTTATAGTAAGGACATTAAATTTTATTTATATTTTAAAAGATCACTCCTTTCAGTTATAATGAGACAGAAATGGAGCAGGCATATCAGTAAGAAGACTACTTACTGCACAAGTCTAGACTGGCGGTGATGGTGGATTGAGCCAGCATGGTCCATGAGCAGCTGGATGGAAGTGGACGTATTCAGGATATATTTGGAGATAGAGTGGATAGAACTGCTGAGATACTGGCTGTAGGGGATGAGGGAGAGAGAGGAAAATACCAAGATGTTTAGCAATGATGGTATTTATTAAGTAGGGAGGCTGGACAACAATAATTTTAGAGGGCCATGCTATGTGTTCTTTCTTAGACTTCAGTGTGGGGAAGTCAAGACAGAAGGTGGGTATTATCACGGTCATAAAACAGGGATAACAGCACCCATCTCATGCAGTTTTTGTGCATATTTAATGAGATCACACACATAAAGAATTATGCCCCGTGCCTGCCAAATGCTCAATATATGTTACTTATTTGCTTTTTTTGTGAGACGCATAGTTAAGTGCAATTGCAGACTGTAATTCAGAAAACCTCATAGCAGTAAAAGTAGTTCTAAAAGGTCTGAAGGAATAACTAGACAAAAATATAGAAAGATTTGAAATAGAAGAAGAAGGGATAAGGAGGGGGGCTTGAGCCTCTCTTTAAACAAATCACCTTGCTCATTAAAAACTCCATATTTTCATGGCCTCTTTTTTAGGAGTTTCTTTCAAAACACAGGAGCCAAAGACACAGCCAGTGACAATGAAAATAAAGACAAAGAGAAAGTACATATTGCATGCTATGAAACGACAAGCTATTTACAAACATTTCTTCAAATATTCTGTAATTGACACCTGATTCAAATTCCCACCACGCTTCCTTTTTGTAGGGTCTGGCTTCATTTTGGAAGCTAACGTGTTCTTATTGTGAAAATGGAGATAGGATTTCCTAGATAACATTTTTCAAGTTCAAAAATATCTTTCAGATATCTCATGTGTGTAAAACCATCCTCAGCCCGAGCAGGGAGTACTGTCTCTGGGAAAAGCTATTTTAACTTATCATTGGTTGGTTAGTGTGGCAGAGATCAGTTATTTAGAACTGGACTTGCTGGTTAGCCAACAGATACATAAGTGACTGTTGGTATTTCTCATCTGTTCCTATATTTCATTTTAGTATGTGGAAAGTATACCTTGAAGAATTTTAAATCACAGAAGTGAGATATAATGGTATATGTAATCATTTTGTGTATTAAGATTACTGATGGCTATATGAAAATATTTTTTGAAATTTTGTTTTTGAACACCATCTCAATATTGAAGGAATAAACCTATTCCCACGTGTACTCTTATTTGCTAGGTAATATGTTAGTGTGATTTGAATACAAAGCAGTACAAAGAGAACCATCCTTGGGGTAAGAGGGCTGGCTCAAGCCTTGCCAGTGATCGTCCCAAATCATGAAGGATCTGTACAATGGATGCAAAGCCATGTAACCTTACTACCACTCTGATACCCAAGTGAGAATTCTTTTAAAAAATAGTGCTGTGAGTAGAGTTTTCAAAGACAGAGTGTCAGGGGAAGGGATTATTATAAATAGCATTGCTGCTGTCCTGAGTCCCTCTCAGGGGCTCCCCAGATTCATCCTCTGCTAACAGTAGTTCCTCCAAAGTGTTTTCTGTGCAACATGCTCACCAGGGGCCTTTACATTGTCTCTATTCTATTGCACTGCACAGGAAACTAAAAATACATATCTCGCAGATTTGTGTTACGATAAATGATCATTTAAATGTTCAGATCGGAACCCCTGGAATTTTCCATCTGCCTTTCGTCTGCTGGGCTGGTTCTGGAAGAGCACTGCTGAGAGCTTCCCTGTGGGTTGGCTTTGCCGGTGGGTGTGATTGAAAATCTGTAGCTGGCACTTGGAGAAACAGGGTAGGGGGATAGTTAATAAAGGACAAAAATAGAGATCAAAAAGATATAAACACACATCACAGTTTGATCTCAATATCATCTTTTAAATAATACATTTGCACATTTTCAAGATCAGCCTCTCTGGGGGTTCTTGCAAGGGACAGAATATTCTTGCAAGTTGCAGGGAAGCTGATCTCGTTTTAAAGAAAAGGGTAGAGGTGGCAAATTGCCAATTAGATTGTGGATGGGGATGGGGGTGGGAGGGTAGAGATGGATGGTCTTAATGTCAGGAAATTCATGAGGTGACAGAGAGAAGTTGAAGACACATTCTAGGCTTGTGAAAAGGAAGAAGGCAAGCCAGGTGTAGGAGCTGAAGCAAATCACACACTTGCTTTTGTTTTCACTTACAAAAAGAGCCCCCCCAAACATGGAGATCATTATACAGAATGTCCAAGGCAAATTAAGGAAAATAATTATTGTAGCTGATGAAGCAGAAACCCTATTAGAGCTAAATGCTACTTCACAGTACTCAGTGGTGGAGGTTCGGAACTAAATGCATTTTTCAGCATCTTTAGTGTAGTATATTAAATTAAGTTTTTAACCACTTTTCTCCTCCTTTATTTTGATTCTCACCCTCTCCCCAGCCCTTTCTTCAATCTCTTAGGCAGCTGGTGCAGGGGTGGAAATCTGTAAAATGTACTATAAGAAATGAACTGCTGAAAAAGAAATCCCATATTTCCCAATGCCTTTTTTTAAAAGATGAAAAGTAAATAAAAACCTAGAGGGGTAATTAATGGTAGAGGGCCAGGCTTCAAAGAGTAACCTGACATGGCAGAAAATGGGGCAGAGAGAGGCCACTGAGAAGCGGAGGGAATTAGTAAGCATTTTGGTGCTTTTTTTTCTATTTTCACTTAAGGGAACTCTTGCATCCTGAAAAAGATGTCCTCCATCACCATGTTCCCCTCATCTCTGAAAAAGCAGGTCTGAGACAAGGGAGAATTTTTGCTGATTTTCGATGTATGTATTTCTCTTATTTCTTAGCTCCCATGGTACTTTTCGTTGTTGTTTTCTGCTTTTTGTTTTGATTGATGGTATTTGTTAGGAACATTTTTCTGTATTATACTTGAAGTCTTTAATGTATAGGTTAAATAGCTGTCTAATTAGATGACAAGTAGGAACTGAATCTTATATTGCCTACATACCCCATGATGCTCCAGCAGTATTTGCCATATTTGACCACATGGCAAATATGTACTAGCTACAGAAGGGAGAGAATTCCTTTGATTTTTTTTTCTCCTTAGGAAAGTTTCTGGTCCAAAGGAAGCCCTAAGAATGCCCTATGACCACCCAGTCTCCTTTATATAATGGATCAAAGTCAGTAGTCTTCAGCAGTGTTCTGGCCTCACGGTGCCCAGTCCTCTGTAGGTTTAAGTGCAGAATTCCTGTTCCCACTTCATCCAGAAAAAAACGTGGGTTCCATGCAGGCCCTCCCCCTGCCCAACGGACCTTCACACTCTCTAGCACACACGGTCAGTGCCATCTGTTTAGACAGAGAACTGTTGATGGGTGGACAGGAACCATGCAGTAACACTTCCGTTTTTCGTTTCAAGTCTTTATCAAAGCTTTGCACATAGCAGGTTCTCAACAAGTCTTTGATAATACTTTTGATTATCAGAAAAGGGCTTCAGATTAGATAGTCCAACAAAGATTGAAATGCATGTTTGCTAATAAGCCTTAACTCCTCTCAACCCCCCAAAAGATCGGTTAAAGGGTGTGCATCAGTTGCAGTGAGTGCTCACCATCCAATACTCCAGACATCTGCAGACCTCAAAGCCTATTTCCTCTCTGTCACTTAGCTAGCTATGTGATCATGGGAACATAAAAGACCAATTTCAATCATCCCTTGGATCGGATGAGAGAGACCTGAGTTCTCCTGAGGTCTGATTAACTTCTACCATTTTATTCTGTTGCCAGCCACATCCCCAAGTGCCTTGCATGAACCAATGTATTTACTCCTCACAGCAACTCTGGGTGGTAGGCACTATTGTTTTCCCATTTTACAGATAAGGAAGATGAAGCGTGGGAGGCTAACTAGCTTGGCCCAGATCCCAGAGCTGGTGCACAGCTATGCTGGAATTCCGTGACAGAGTGTGCCTCCCATGCCCCCTGCTTGTGCCGCCTCTTGCTGATTATTTATTGCAAGGATCAAAACAAGTATTATATGAAGAATTGCTGCATTATATTTTATTTTCAAATATGAGATAAGGAATTTTGAGAGTACTCTTTAAAATGTAAGAGATTACTAAACTAAGCCACAGTAGGCTCTCCCCACCCCCAACCCCTAATTCCCCCTTATCATTAGCAGAGAGAGCCAGTGGCAACCACACGTGCCTCATTCAGCCCATTACCTCCTGAGGACTGGTTGTGGCTGTTTGCAGGGGTGACACATTTCTCTCTGTTCTCTGTAGTGAGAGCCAGGAGAACTCACTCTGGGAAGGAGTTCCAAGCTCTTTCTGCAGCGGTGTTTAAAATGCGAGAAATCCCTGTCTGGGAGAGAAATGACTTGAAGAGCCTTAATGCAAAGCCTCGTGCTGCTCTCCAAGCAGCTGTGAGGCTGGCAGACCCCGAAGGCAGAGAAGGGACTTGCATGGGCCATGATAATACATATTCAGGAGCGGGGAAGACTTGATTTTGCACCTTGCTGGTTACAGCTGCCAGATTGTGAGCGATCGATAGAGAACTTTGTTAATGATGTGGAATTCACTTCTGGCATGTTCTGCACAAATACATATGCAATATATTATTAGTGCCCTCCACTACAGGTCTGTCCAGATGCAATTTCATTCAAAGTCTGATTATCTTTTTCTCTTTTTTACCTTCCTAATTGGAACGTTGTTGATCAGATCCTGCTTTTCATAAAAATGGCAAACCATGCAGCATGGCTCAGAAACAATTTATTTGGCAGCAAACATCAGAAAAGCACAAGGTAAAGGTAATGAAATGACAGTAGATGCTAAAGCAGCCCAGAGGAAGGCAACTTGCGGAGTCTCGGAGTCTACATGGTTAGAAACGCCATGTGGGGGTGGATTATCTTTGGAAATTATTAGAGAAGATGTATTTATATAGATTCCTTTCCAAAAGATGAATCCAATCATCATCCCATAGACAAATGTGGAGTCTTAATGGCAAATGTTGATTTAATATTCGAGTCTGAGCCTTGCAGTAAAAAGACTGAATTGCATTAGACGAGCTGGACTAGAACTGGGAAGACACGGAAACCTAATACCACAGCAAATAAATCTGGCGGCACAATTTAGAGCTGAAAAGAAATAGAAAGATAAATGATGTCATAAAAGATTCACAGGGGCGTTTTTAACTGAACTGCTAAATATTTTAAAACAGAATAGCCAAGGCCATTTTGTATTAGAAACTCAAATGAGTGGCTCTCTCAATTTATTAAATTTAGTTCCCTCAGTATTTATCAAGCCTGTTCTATCTGCAAGGTACTGCACTAAACACTGGAATATTGGAATGTTAACCAAGGAGATTACTGGCTACTAGTGAGGGAGATAAGGCAAGTAGCCCAACAATTTAAATAAACACTATAATAAGTTAGGAAAAGGAATGTGTTGGAAGGAATCTTATATTGTCATTCCTGCAAGCACGCTGTAAGAAAGAAGTCTAGTGATGTTGCCTCCTACAAAGTTCTTATGCCTTAGGACCCAAGTGCCCCAGCTGCAATCGGGGATAAGGCTCCAGCCAAAGACGTTTATATACTGGCCACCATAAAGAGACCAGGGACTATTGAAGTGGCCTTTCCATATTGGATGAGAAGTACGTCATCCTGTTAAATCATCCCTTTAGAGGAGTGTTGGTCCAAGACAGAGGTGGGAAAGCAGAACAGCAGGAGAAGCACATGCAGATGGCAGGAATCATTGCTAAAAGACTGAGTCCTTGCAATAAACCAGAGTTCTGATGTGGTTGTCATGGAGTACCACCTGATGGACCATTGCTCTTACATTCATAGAAAACAAATCCTTCCATAAAAATGATTACTGCATTTAGACCCAGATGAGAGAATAATGAGAAGGGCCTCAGATAGTAATAAGCAAAGGCATTTTTAGCTTTAAAGAAAACTGCAGAATCTATGGACTCTGCTGACTGAGGAGTTGTTTGATATGCTCAAGGCCACTGTTAATGAAAGAAGAAAAAAAAAAAAAAACACAGGCAAGAGGATCTTAAAGTCACAGTGGATTTTTTAATGGAACATTTACAAACTTTTACACACTGGAAAACTGTTTTAATACAACTAGATGAAACTTTTAACAGGCAAAGTTTGAAGCATTTATCTGGGCCCGCCCTGAGCTGAGTAACGCACTGAAGAATTGGAGAAAGTAAACACCCTTTGTGTACACTCCAATCACCAACTCCAGTGACTCATGTCGCTGTATTTTATTGTCCAGGGTGCATCAACACCAACAGATTTAGCTGGAGGTAAAAGAAATGGTCACTTGAGTACCCGTTGTGTGTTGCTGGAAGACAAGGAGGATCCCCCTACCTAAAAATAGCAGAGCTCTGTCCTGTCACTGTAGAGGTGATCTCATTCAGATCTTACAAAAAATGGAAATATCCTTGGGAAGGAATTTTTATTTTTATTTTTTGTTGTCTATTTGATGGGAATTTTGTTATTTGATTCATTTAGCCTATCAGCTAGTTAAGCATGGGAGTGGATAGGAGTGGGGACTGTATTATGTAGGACCTGTGGGGGTGGGGGGGACCAGGCTGGTGGGGGAGACACAGTAGCACAACAAAGGTCTGTATGATTCGCCTGGAGCCTTGTTTGTCCTAAATTTCATGGGAAGAGAAAAGTGCTAAAAGAAATAGAGGGTGTTAAACATGCATTTCACTCATTTTTATGATTATGCTCAGGGCTGCCCATGCTATTAATTTTCATAAATGCAAATATAAAATAAGTATCTTTCTTCTTATCCATAATCTATTGTCTCACTCAATCTTGTTCAAACTTTGAAAACATGTGTCTTTATATTTACTTCCAAACCCTTAAACATTTGCTGTCAGGAAAGAATCTTAGGAGAGTGATAAATATTTCAATATGAGTTACTTATGGCTTAACCTGTGCTCCTTGCTGGGCACATATGTAACTAAGAGGAACATGTTTCTAAGCATGGAAATTGTTGAAGGAGAGGCTTTGAAAGTGAGGATATCTTGGGCTGGGGGTTGCCCCTAATAACCCCCACAATGCCAGCTTAGTCCAGCTGTGCTTCAGATGGGGCTTTGTTGATAGGAGGTAGAGACCTGCTCTCTTTAACTCTCCCCAGGTGCCGGCTCTAGACCAGGACTGGAGAATGTGGCCTGTATCTTGATTTATTCTATGCTTAAAATCATATATATGGAAAGGAAAATCTCTGGTTCATAAAAACGCATTTTGTAATAAAATCTCAACCACTTGAAATACTCAAAACTGCCAACTGGCTAGGTTTATTCTTATTTTGGATTTGAGTTTTGACAAATAAAGAGAGAAAAATAAAGATAAGAGAGACAAGGAGGCAAAGGCAAGTATGGTATGACTTTGATATAAGAAAAATCATCTCTAGGCTCTGTCTGGAAATATATTTTATAAAATAAGATTCAGAGTTATGCACAGGGGTCCAACAAAGTCTAATTTTGGCTAAATAATAATAAAGGAAAGAAGGAAGGAAGAGAAAAAGAGGTGGAGGAAGGAAGAGAGGGAAGGAGGGAGAGAAGGGGGAAGAAAAACAAAAAAGAAAAAACGAAGAAAATCAATGATGTTTATAAAATAAAAGTATATAAAAACATGGAGTAAACTCCAAATTCTGCAACACCAAACTTTGAAGTTGAAAAATGTGATCTCAGTTATAAAGAGAATTTAATTCACTGAATTTCATATAATCTTGTAAAAAGCAGAGGCAGTTAGCCTTTGATTCTCTTAGTCATAGTGACACTGGAAATGTTCAATGTCCTATAAAAAATATGGTTAGCAAAATAATCACCGTAATATCTACAGAGGCTCCTCAGAAGCCATGGGCTCTTGGACCCATATCTTCCAAGTCACATCTAGAAATCATGTATATGTATCATGAAAACTAACACTGTGATTATAGTCATTTATGTTAACCAATTAAGAGTTGCCTTTTCAAAGTTGCCTAATATTTAAGAGATCTTCAAACCTAAGAGATTTACTCCTTGTTTCTCTCATATTGTTACTTTTTCATATCTTAAAAATAATTACAAAATATTACAAACATTTAAGAAAATAGAAAAAAATTAAAGCTATCTCCTATCCCATTATTCTACCATATTGAACTCTTCCATTTTAAGAAAATCCCAGTTAGTGGGCTGCATTTACGTTTGCTTGTTTTTACAAAGGATGCTTAAAAAAGTTATGCATAAAATAGATTTGTGGCATTACAGAAAGTGTGTATAGTCTCCTCACTGACTTTGACATCTTGAATGCTGTGAGATGAGAGTCTAAAAAATATTTCTCTTTCCTAAGCCATACAATTTAAGGCACTGAAAAGGCCAATACTCACGCTATGTATAGGTGACAGATTCTAGAGGAGCATAACTAACTTAACTGGAGGCTCCCAGTCAATCAGCACCTTCTAACTTCCCAGTGTTCCCTTAAAACCAAAAAAAGTCTTAGCAACAGTGAGAATGCAACGTTCAAATAAGGTTCTTGAGTCTGATCAGGCCAGGGGTAATGATTTTGACTTAAATAATTTGAAACTTCTATAAGTAATGACCTCTTTCTCTAAACCAGAAATTGGCAGACATGCAGAACCCCCATGCTCAAACCCAGGAGAGAGGGTCTGGATAAGCACCATTCCTGGAAAAACAAATGTGGCTTGGGGACACTGGCCCTGAGCTGTTCAACAAGTCTCTTCTGCTGAATAGGGTTTTATTTTCTCCGAGAGTTTCCTCTTAAGAAACCCAAGAGACCCAGAAGCACAGCCTAGGAGATAGAGGAGCTCCTTTAGAACTTCTAGGCAATTCAAGGCAGTGGCCTTGAAGCAGAAACCAATGTGCAGGAAAGAGATTTTAGGTAGTGGAGTGGTCCTTCAACCTTACTGACCTGCACCACTTCAGTGGCTCTTAAAGCCACAGTCATGGTACCTACATGATTGATGACCCATGTTTAAGAAGATCAGGGCCACCGCATTGTACAATACCAGGGGACTCTATCCCCACTGTCAGCACAGTAACTGGTGCTGCCTAGAATCATATAATTGTTAAACAAAAACAATTTAATTCTGCGCTGACCAGCATGGCTCATTTGGTCATGCATCGTCCTGCAAAGTGAAAGTTTCCTGGTTTGATTCCAGGTCAGGGCACATGCCTGGGTGGTGGGCTCAGTCCCAAACTGAGAGGCAACCAACCGACGTTTCTCTCTCATACAAACGTTTCTCTCCCTCCCATTCCTTTTTTTCTATAAATAAATAAATAAAATATTAAAATAAAGCATTTATTAGACTACTGTGAGCAACAATACCAGTTAACACAAAAGAACAAAAAGAAGGCTGGCTTGGAGCATGGAGTCTAAGCATGGCTAGGTAGAAAAGACATGTCCTGAGTCCAGGAGTTTTGCAAGCCCTTCTGAAAGGACTCACATCATCTACAGACAGGGGATGGGAGAAGGTCAGGTGGGCTAGTTCTGGGATAGGTACAGTCGGTGCAGTTGGTAAAGCTCATTTGTAAACAAGAAGTGGAGCCTATGGGATTCAATGGCACCTGGCTGTTTTCTCTTTAGAGTATCACGGAAATAGCAACCTGGAAATTAACCCTAAATTCCAACAGATATCCAGGAATGTGAGCAATGTTTTGTGAGAGCTGGTCCAGAGCTATTAACAAGCTAACTGTTCTGTCTCTTTTATTCTCTGGCTGCTGCTGTTTTAATTCAGAACATCTCAGAATTTTTTTTTGTCACAATCCACAAGCCAGATGTTGAGGACCACGTATTTTAGGAATTTTGAGTCCTTCATATTCACTACCAAAAGTTACCAC
>VMDR010019023.1:0-18681 GCA_007922815.1 Macrotus californicus
TGCAAAACAACAGTGGGAAAGTAATCTCAGTGCTGATAGATGTGACGGAATAAACGTTTACATTTCTGTATTTCAAAAGGCCTACGTATGAAAAAAAAAGACTACATATGAAATTCAAGAGCAGACAAAAAACTGGGGGAAAATATTTGAAAAAACATGAAAAACGGCTAACAGCTTCCACAGAATACCTAAAAGTCAATCCAAGACACTTACACCACAAAAGGAAAATGAGTCAAGGACAATGTCTCAGAATGCAAAAATTAAGTAAGTAAGTAAAAAGTTTAACTTCACTAGTAAAAAATGCAAATTAAGACAAAACCACCTTTTACTTATCGAATTAGAATACTACTTTTATAGGATCCCAACCAAAACAATTTAAAACTCTCACTACATTTTTTATTCTTTGGCAGCAGAGGTCACGTCTTCATGCTAACACGGTGGGTGCTCGTTTAGTGTTGTCTTAATGAGTGAGCACCAAATACTACCACATACTCAGGGTGTCAGAGAGAACCGAAAACACTGAATGTTCCAGCAAGGTTTTTGGATGCTCATGTGCTAAACTGTCATATTCATTAACTTAACTGACAACAGGATAAATTAACATCTTTATAACCCCTTCACACACAAAATAAATAACAATACCTTTACATTCTTTTATAATACTATGAGCTTGTTCTGGCAAATCTGATTTCTTCATATTAACAAAAAGGGATAAAATTTCAAGTCCTTTTTCTTTTCCTAAGCCGCTCTCCACAGGAACTACATATTTAGGACCTGCAAAATCATAAGATATAATAAGTAACTCAGTATGCCACATACTTAAACGTAACTGAGATAAAACATAAAGGTACAAACAAGTAAATTAATAATCCTTACCCATTACTGAATCTGTAACACTCTTGTCTCTGGTTGTAAGAAGAATCTGACACTGATTGTCAAAAGCTTTTAACACCCAAGGATCCCAGACATCATCCAAGATCAACAGAGACCTAATTAAAAGAACTGTATTGAGTCACTAGTGACATTTATTTTCAGCTTCCTTTAAAGAAAATCAAAAAAGAGAATGCCACCACTGTTTTTTAAATTTCCTCTTTTCTTTACGGTATCCATTTTACAAAACAGGGGTAGGCAGAAGTAGGTTTACAGTTGTCACATACTCACAGCTGTAAACCTACTTTTGCCTGCCCCTGTATATTGATCCAAAAAAAAGAAAATAAATAAACATTCCTCCCACCTGAAATCAATGAATATTAAAATTAGAGGACCTATAAAAAGAGGGCCAGAAATATCAGAAATCACCTGGTTCAGAAATCAGTACCTGGAGCCTATCCATGTCATGAGACTTTTTTCCAATTCAGTCATTAAGCACCAAAACCAAATGAGAACTGGGCTGAGGTTAGTGTTACAATAAATCATAGAACAGTGATGATTTTTAAGCATATTTACCTACAAAAGTAGCAGTTTCATATGTTCTGACCTAACAGAATGCACTGGCGAGATTTATTACACTCATGGGATGTTTTTCATCCAAGAAATCAGTTTATAAATAATGAAAAAAAAACCTCTATGCCAATTCCTGACTGGTCTCCCCAAAAACTTTTTAAAACTCACTAGAACAAATGAGAAAAAAAATACTACTAAAACCTGACAGCATAATTACACACTAGTGTTTTCAACTGAATGCCACACTACTTCTGAACAGTACAAAAAAAGACTGGGCACTTACACAGGTTGGAAAATTGCAAAAGCACAAACCACAAATGACTGGCATTATACACCACGGTCTGATTCATCTGGAAGTGGTTACAATATTTTCTTTGTGTGTGTGTGTGTATCACTCCATTTATTTAGGTCTTCTTTAATGTCTCTGAATAAAGTTGATATTACGTACAAAAGTCCTGTCAATTTTATTAGATTAATTTCATGATACTTGATATTTTTATGGTTACAATATTTTCCTAAACAGAAATCGCTTTTATTTTGCAAAGAAGGGAAGTAGGGTTAGGGAGAAGTTACTGAGCGAGAAAAAGGAGAATGGTTAGCAGTCTCAATTCTATCTCCTCCAGGACTATCTCCTCCAGGAAAATGGATCCAGCGACTACCCAGGGGAAGGGGAGATGATGAAGGGGTTCGGAGGAGAAAAATGCCACAGAAAAGGGAGCTTCCCTCTATAGTGAGCACCCATCATAATCATCTGAAGGGGGCTTTTCCCAAAAAGTATCCCTCTCACTCAATGTTCTGATATGAATCCCCGGACCAATCGCCAGGCGCAGCAGTGCCATCATCTGATTCTTGCTCAATTTACCGTCACACTCTCAAGGAACGCTTCATTCATCATTGTGCTTGCAGCACTGACCCAGGCCCAGCACCCAGTGCTATTTAAATGAGCAAATGAAAACAACGGCCACTAGATCGTGGAAATCAAAGTACTGACTGAATCCACGATTACACCCTTAACACGAGCAGCAACTAAGCTGCTGTCTCCCCTCTGGCTTAGTGGAAACTGTGAAACAGCTGGTAACAGTGCCTGGCACATAATTATATTGGTATTTGTTGAATGAGTTAATGAATCAATGAAATAAACAAATAAAGCAAACTCGAAGTACATGGAAATAGAAGAGTTACATGTATACCCAAAAACTAAGACAACACAATAGAAGGATCCCATTAAATTAAAAAGCCTTCCTGACTGTTTTTTACCAACTGCCTACATTTATTCTATCTCTTGTTCGAAGTCAATCCATTAGAAACAATGGATTCAAGGTAACAGCTTGCATTTTCTAGCAAAGACCACTCACCCACTTAAGAAATATTTAAGAGCCTACAATGGTACATAAGAGATGATGTGGTAGGTAGGAGGCAAAGAAGAGAAAAGCAGCAGTTTTAGGCCAGTGGAAGGCACATTTTTTTTTTAAATGCAAGAGAGAGAACAGCAGGAATGCAATGGTTTGTTCTTATACCCTATACTGAACAGTCAGAAAAGGGTATGATGCTCTCAAGGTATCAGTAGTTAGGGCTCAATGGGACTTCATATGCCAACTAAATTTGACCATCTGTACCTTGGGTGTTTGCGCAGCATCAGAATGCGGAGACGGTCTTTAGCCTCTTCAATATTAAGTGGAAGCCTCTGGGAAAAACTCTCATCCTGATCCAACCGTGTACAAAGGTTCTGCAGTTTCATCAGAAGCCCAGATTTGTCTTGTTTCCCAACTGAAATCCAGTGCACACCCCCTGGGAAGCAATCTGGTGAGGAAAAAAATAATAAACTCAAGGCCTTTGAACAGGAGTCCTTCTTTCAAAGATTTTACTAACAAGCAGCAGATTTGTTTCAATCTTCAATCTCATCACATCTTCAACTTGTTTTGATTAAGGGCATTTTGCCCTGGCTGGTGTGGTTCAGTGGACTGAGTGCCAGCCTGCAAACCAAAGGTCACCAGTTCAATTCCCAGTCAGGGCACATGCCTGGGTTGCAGGCCAGGTCCCCGGCTGGGGGTGTGTGAGAGGCAACTGATCAAGGTATCTCTCACACATTGATGTTTCCCTCCCTTTCTTTCCTCTTCCCTTTCCCTCTCTCTAAAACTAAAAAAATAAAATCTTTAAAAAAAATGTTTCACTTGTAGGGTATTACTGAGCTTTACAGCCTGAGTCTAAGAAATTAAAGTTTAGAATAAATATGGTTTTTATCAGTAAAAATCTTACCGGAGGAAATTTCATAATCTTTGCCCTGCATCATCAGTCATCACTGACAGCACAGTTTCTCAGCCTAAGCACTCTGGACTTGCCAGCCCAGATAACTCATTACTGTCAGAGGCTGTCCTGTGCACTATGGGGTGTGTAACAGCCTCCCCGGCTCCTACCCACGAGATTCCAGGAGCATTCCCCCTGCCCAGTTATGACAACCAAAAGTATCCACAGACAGTGCCAATGTCAGCTGGAGGAGAGGGGCAAAATCACCCCTGACTGAGACCCATAATGTCTAGAAACATGTAATTCTCTCACCATGGTTCGTGCACAGAGCCGTAAAATAAGAAGTTAGGCTCAAATCTGCCTCTACTGCTTACGAGCTGTGCAATCTTTGGCAAATCACTTATCCTCAGTCTCATCTATTATACTGAAATATGACTGTTTACTCCACCTATTTTAGAGTTACTCTGAGTGAATTTGCTATGTTAACTACAAAAGGTTATAAGAGACTTCTTAGTGATAGGGATCTGAGAGCACCTTACACATAATTAAGCTTTGAACTAACAAGCACTGTATCAGGAGCCAAAAATCTTAACCCTTCATAGACTATACTTGATCAACTCCTCATAGATAGAAAAAAACGTAAGAGGGGTCCCTATGTGTAAAATATGGTGGACGGCAACATTAGATCATGCCAGTGGCATTAATCCTAAAGGTTTATATTATGTAATCATAACGTATAAGAAAAAGCAAAAAATAGATACAAAGATAAATGAATTATATTATACCAAAGGCAATTTATTTACCAGTATTCAAAAAGAATTAAGTACTGCCCTGGCCAGTGCGGCTCAGTAGATTGACTGCCGGCCTGTGAACCGAAAATTCGCCAGTTTGATTCCCAGACAAGGCACATGCCTGGGTTGTGGGCCAGGTCCCCAGTAGGGGGCACACAAGAGGCAACCACATACTGATGTTTCTCTCTCTCTTTTTCTCCCTCCCTTCCCCTCTGTCTAAAAATAAAATCTTTTTTAAAAAAAAGAAATAATTAAGTACAAAAAGAAATCATTATTTGAAAAACTTAATTATCCAAAAGAATTATTTGCATATATGCACGAAGATGTATTTATGACCTATTTTTGAGCACTGTGCTAATAGTTCTACACATTCATCTACATTTAACCCTCACAGCAGACTATCAAGCAGACACTATGGCTATCCCCCACTTTACAGATGAGGAAACTGAGGTAAGAAAGGTGGAGCAATTTGTCTAGTTACACAGCCAGTCAAGCAGAGATGGGATCTCAAAGCCCAAGTTGCAATGCTCAACTTCTAAACTATTCTTCTGCCATGCGCATCTGCACGGCAGTGCGGCCTGCAACAGGCAACAGCTGGAGACTGCTGGCAACATCCATCCGAACTGCCTCTTCCCCTACAGGTTTCCAAAGCCAGAGGCAGGCCCAACTGAGGAAGGGTAGAACCTCATATACAAAGAAAGTTTGGAGTATTAAATAGGACTTGAGATTTTAATCGCTGAAAGGAAACTTTTTTAAATTTATTGATTTTAGAGAAAGAGAGGAAGGGGGACAGAGAGGGAGAGAGAGATACATCAATTTGCTGTTCCACTTATTTATGCATTCATTGGTTGCTTCTTGTATGTGCCCTGACCGGGACTGAACCCACAACCTTGGCATATTGGACCGACACTCTAACCAACTGAGCTACCTGGCCTGGACGAAATGAAACTTCTTAAAAAATTTGAAGTGACGTGGGGATGCTGAACCTGTACAAGGTCAGTCCAAGAATCAGTCTCAGAGTTTTGAATAGGCAGTGAGGAAAAAGAGTAAAGTTGTTTTCTGATTATATCCAACAAACCCCAATGTAATGATTACACACCCACTAAATAAACCCAATAAAACTGCCAAGGTTTATAACCATGAATTTAAATTGAAACTCAGTTGGGTGATTTGCTTCAGCAAAAAGATGCAAGTAATGATTTGGTTGAGCAACAGGGAGTAAGAACAAATACCTGCTCCATCTCCTAACATAAAGAAGGAATCAGCTTTCACCCAAGATAAGAAGAGACCCGAAGAACCAAGAGTATGTGCTAAGGAGCAACCAAATGACGGGCAATAAAAATCTAGATGCAAGCCTAGGAGGAGACTAATAAGATAAATAATAAGGATATTATGGAATCAATGGGCATTTCTTGATAGGTCAGAAAACTGCAGAAGTGGACCTAAAGAACAGAATAGGTAGAAGTAGGCAAAGCGTAGAACAGAATGTTTACATCAAGATTTCAAAAGTGGTATCCCTTCCGGTAGTGCCAAGGACCAGGGTCCAGGTCAGGGTCCAGGGAAGCATATGGCTGAAGGGTAGTAAAGAAAATGTCACTGAAGATAAAGAAGTTCAGGAAATGAGAGGCCAAGATTTTGGATGACTCATTCACTGAGATACTAAAATTACTGAGTGTGCCCAAAAAAAAGGACTTAAATTTACAGTTAAGAACTCCAACCCCCACTGGTATGGCTCAGTGGATTCAGCACCGCCAGCCTGTGAACAGAGAGGTCACCAGTTCAATCCCCAGTCAGGACACATGCCTGGGGTGTGGGCCAGGACCCCAGTTGGGGGTGTGTGAGAGGCAACCAATCGATGTTTCTCTCCTCTTTCTCCCTTCCTTCCCCTGTCTCTAAAAACAAATAAAATAAAATAACAGAAAGAAAAAAAGAATTGAGCTCCGACCTTCTACATTGAAAATAAAATTTAAAAAACTCCAATCATCAATGAATGAGAGTACATACCTGGGAAAGATGAAAGAAATGAGCTCCAAAGGACAAACAATTTAGTTGAAGACAGAGTATCGATAGTCTGAATGAGGCAACACAGAACAAGAACAACATCTACCCATTTCCTGATAAAGCATGTGGGATACAAATGAGAAAAAGCTGTCACACCAGTGAAGAAGGCTATGGAAAAGGTGGGACCCTCAGGGCACTGCCCAGTTTCAGTAGGACAAAAAGATGAACATTAAAAGAAGGGGTTGATGACATCAAAGAGTTTCCTGGTCACAGAGGGGGAAGTCTACAAGGAGAGGCAGAAAGGCTGGGAACGAGGGAGGACACCTAGATCAGAATTTGGCAATGTGCTGGGTAGTAAATGCATGAGAAAATCTAAAAGATAACACGTGACCAAGAGACAGAGAAATCTGTGATAACTGAGGTGAAGATGGCGCTATGAAGCCCAGGTAATCAGCGCGAGTGTCTTAGAAGGGAGGCCAGTCCCACGCCTTACTCCCGAAAGCTCCCTGAAGTTCCCCTAGGCTTCCTTCACTTGAGTCAACAGTTACAAAGCAGAAAATCCCTGACTTCTGTCTCAGTTTCTGGCTCCACCTGGTGTCGGAGCCATGCTCTGTGGGTGCACATGTTTGTGAGTGCACTACAGACAGTTTGGAGCAACTCACTCTCAACTGTTCACCACCGTATCTGTGGTGAAGAATTTTGGAGAAAGGGGAGAAGGGCAAATGAAAAGAATTTTACTTTCTTTTAAATGAAAATATTACAACTGTAATATTTAAAACAAAATTTTAAACTACCTGTTGCTGCTAAGGTTCTTTTTAATTTTTAACTTGTGCTTTCTATTTAAAAGAAATTTTTGAATCATTCCAGCATTAAAGACAAAGGCAAAGAAAGTATTCTGATACAGCTAGCTAGTAAATTCTTTAGATTTAAATTTAAGGACCTATTACCTAGATAAAGTCTTTCTCTCCTAAATTTAAAACTAATAAACGAGAACATTATAAACATACGCAAAAAAAGTAAATAGAATACTACTAGCTGTAAAAATAGACAGACCAAATGACTTACTGATCTGCAAAAATCCTACTACCAAAAAATAAGAATTAAATACTGAAGCATTAATTCCACATTTCAGAAAGAATCTAAACATTTTGACTAAGGGCACAAGAGGGAGCAATTTAGTCTGGAATGATTTCTATAATTCATTCAGACAAACTTAATCAGAAGAAAAATTGCCTTTATTCAAAGAAAATTAACCCCATCCTACTTTCACACAAGGTTTATCCTGGTAGCAATTAATAATCTAATAGCATCAAGGAAACCTTGGAAAGGACAGGAGCAAATAGGAGACAGACTCTGGAGGAAACTTCCATTCTTTAAAACTTCAGGGAGAGAGGATGGAGAATGAGTTCAATCCCAACAACATGAGGCCTCCATAAAAACCCAAAAGGGTACGGTTCTGAAAGTTTCTGGGCTGGTGACCACAAGGAGGTGTGGAGAGAGTAGCTCACCCAGAGAGGCCATGGAAGCTCCACTTACTTCCCACATATTTTGTCATCATGCATCACTTTCACCTGGCTATTCCTGAGTTATATCCTTTTATAATAAACCGGTGATCTAGTAAGTAAAATGTTTTCCTGAGTTTTGCAAGCAGCTGTAGCAAATTAATCAAACCTGCCCTGGCTGGTGTGGCTCAGTGGATTGAGTGCCAGCCTGTGAACCAAAGGGTCACCAGTTCCATTCCCAGTCAGGACACGTGCCTGGGTTGTGGGCCAGGTCCCTGACTGGGGGCATGCAAAAGGCAACTGATCAATGTATCTCTCACACATCGGTGTTTCTCTTCCTCTCTCTCTAAAAATAAATAAATAAAACCTTTAAAAAAAATAATCAAACCCAAGAAGAGGGAACCTCTGGTCAGAAGAACAGGTAATGATCTGGGATTGTGACTGGCATCTAAAGAGGGCGGTGTGAGGGGACAGTCTTGTGAGACTGAATCCTTAACCAATGGGATCTGACGCTATCTCCAGATAGTGTCAGAATAAAGTTTAAACCATAGGACACCCAGCTGGTGTTAAAGAATTGCTGGATGTATAGAAAATTCACACCCGTGGTGTCAGAAATGAAGTAGAACTGTAGTTGTGTAGAGGAGACACACAGGAGAAATGCTTTTCCTTAGAGGAGTGGAAGGGAAATGAGAATGGGAAATTTTTTAAAGAAAATACATACAGCAAGAAGCCAAGTCTTATATAGACCTAATATGGCAAGGACTGTGAACTAAAAAATATGATTAATTCAATCCTCTGTACTTAAGATCTCATAAAAGCATATGAGGAATATGAATTATACTCCCTACACACCAGAAAATTGCTACAATCTCTGACATTTTCTCAAAACAAAATAGTTAAAATCCATTCCAAGAACACAATTTATGCAATATGATTCCTGGGCAATTAATTCCATAAGTTGTTGGTCAATTGTAACTGCTAAAATTAAAAATTCACCCCAATAGCCCTGGCTGGTGTAGCTCAGTGGATTGAGTGCCAGCCTGTGAACCAAAGGGTCACTGGTTCAATTCCCAGTGAGGGCACATGCCTGGGTTGTGGGCCAGATCCCCAGTGGGGGATGGTGTGATATGCAACCACACATTGATGTTTCTTTCCCTCTCTTTCTCTCTCCCTTCCCTCCTGTCTAAAAATAATAAATAAATAAAATCTTTAAAAAAATGTCACCCCAATAACCCTGGCCAGTATGACTTCGTTGGGCATCATCCCGCAAAGCAAATGGTTGCTGGTTGGATTCCCAGTAAGGGCACACGCCTAGGTACAGGTTTGGTTCCTGGTCGGGGAGCATACGGGAGACCGCCGATCAATGTTTCTCTCCCTCTCTTTCTCCCTCTCTCCTACTCTGTCTAAAAAAAATTTTTTAAATAATATACCTTAGTAATCGAGAATTATTTAAACTGAGTTGAGGGGCACACTTTTAACTCTAAATCAGTACATTACAAATGTATATTTTATAGGAAATTCATCATAATATTGAAAGAAAAACCCATTTATACTAAAGTAACTTAAAACAATTTCACCCTGAAATATCCTTAGTGACCAACTTTGCAGTAGAGGTAAAAACAAATAAATAAAAATAAATCCTTAGCCCTGAGATGTGCATAGATCTGAGTCTGAGGAAACTTCTCTATAATAACAGAGGGGAAACCAGGCTTCAGGAACTGGGCAACTGCCAACAAGAGTAAGACCAATACTGCTGACAACGGGTGGAAGTACAAACAAAGCCACTTGTGTACAACAGATGTGCCCTAGCCTCCACCTTTCCAAGTCTCTTAGAGGTTTAATATTTATTCCATTCATCCGGCTATCTCATGACAAAGCGTCTTTATGTATTATAAATAAAAAAGTTATTAACAACTCGAAGTCAGGAACTGTCCTTAAATTCCCCTAGACCTCAGTAATGAATAGAGGAAACCAGAGACTGCGGGAGCTATACCACTATTCCTGACAAATACCCTGAGAACCTACCAGATGCATTAAGGTCAGGGGTAGTCCTGTCAAATGCCCTAAATCCTTCTGCACAGTATGACCTTCCCCATTCCCATAACTACCCACTACCCTTCCCACCTACCCTAGTCTCCCATCCCTACTTGGTCTGCCTGGCAAACTTCTATTCTTCCTCCAAACTCGAACTAAAATGTCACCTCATTTAGCCCTAGCCAGTATGGCCCAGGTTTTCGGAGCACTGTCCCATAACTGAAAGGCTGCGGGTTTGATTCCCGGTCAGGACACACACCTAGGTTGTGGTTCAGTGCCCAGTCCTGGTATGAACGATTCCAGGTCCAGGGGCATGTGGGAGACAACCAATCAATGCTTCTCTCTCCCACTGATGTTTCTCTCTCCCTCTCTCTCTTCCAACCTCTCTCTAAAAGCAATGAAAAAATGTCCTCAGGTGATGATGAAAAAACTTTTTTAAGTCATCTCATTTAGGAAACCTATCCTGTGCACCCTCTTTTCCTAGAGAGATAACGCTTCCTTCCTTCGTTCTAACGTTGTACCTTATACTTGTTCCTGCTGTTCAGTTTGTCATGTGTATCGTAATCTGCTTACATATCTGTCTCCCCTGCTGGAATGTAAGTGAATTCCTTAGGTGCACAGACTGCACCTTCGTTTTGGAGCCCCAGTGCCCAAGGAGGTGCTGGAGCCCCACAAGAGGCTCTCCAACATTAACCAACTACGTGAATACCTGGAACAAGAAAGGTCAATCACCAGATATTGAATGACCATGTAAAACCCACTTACAAAAACCTATCAGTTGCAACAGTCAACTTCCCATTTTTGCTTTTCTTGGAGCTTACCATAAAATAGACAAATTACTAAAGATTTTTATTTTTAAAGACAAGCAACTACTAAAATTAATTACAGAAATGGAATTCTTGGAACTGAGTTTCCCAGAATCTCCTTCCCCACAGCACCCTATGCCAAAACAGACACTCAACTTACAGGAAGGTTTGAGTCTAGTACTGCCTGAAAGGCAGGGATACAACCTTTCAAGATCTTTTTTCAACTCTTCAACCCTTTCAATTATTAAGATACAAGGGAACTAATTTAATTCCAGTAATAATAAATGCCATCTGATAATGTTTGAATTTACCTGCCTGGCTAGCCAAGTCACACTGTGACAGCCTAGGTTGAAAATAAATTTCAAATTTCATCATACCTATGGTAGGCAGAATAATGGCCCCTCAAAGATGTCCACGTCCCACTCCACAGAATTTGTAAATGCATAGCAAAGGGATTTTGCAGGTGCAATTAAATTAAGGGTTTTGAGATGAGACTATCTCAGCTTATCCTTGTGGTAATATAATCAGAAGGGCCTTTGTAAGAGGGAGGCAAGAAGGTTAGAGTCAGAGAAGGAGATGTGACGAGAGACAAAGAGATCAGAGGGAAAGAGAAAGATCTGCAAATGCTATGCACTGCCAGCTCTGAAAATGGAGGAAGGGACCATGGGTCAAGGAATGCAGGCCACCTCTAGAAGCTACAAGGAAAAGAATTCTCCCCAGAGCCTCCAGAAGAAACTCTGTCCTGCCAATGCCTTGAAACCAGCGAGTAAGACTTATTGTGGACTTCTGACCTCCAGAACTGTAAGATAATAGATTTGTGTTATTTTAAGCCACCAAATTCTTGGTAACTTGTGACAACAGCAATAAGAAACTAATACAATGCCTGAAGAATATCTCCTTAGCCAGCAACATATGGTAATCAAAACTTACCTTCTAAGAAGACATGATCTCTAACAGCTTCTGCCGCTAATACAGACTTCCCGCAACCTGCCATTCCATATACAGTGACCCATCCTGGTTCACCGTTCAGTTTGAAGAGCTTCTGCTGAATTGCATTCACCAGCTTCTTCCTAGTAACAAAAACGACTGGCCTCTGTGGTACTCCTCCTTCACACAGGACTGTTCTCACTGAAATCCAAGACAAAATGAGTGTGAATAAAACTCTGAAATGGTTACTCAAATAACATCACGATAACCAGAGAGAATAAGGCTGAGAGGCCTTGGCTGCAGAATTTCCAGGAGAAGAAAATGTGGCTAGCATATTAACTTCAACTGATTTCTAAAAAAAAAAATAGAATAAAAGCAAACATACGCCTTTCAAGATGACTATAGACAATGGAAAATCTCCATCTACATCTCCCCATACCCTACTCTTCTCTGACTCCAATCTCTTTCTTTCATATTAAAGACTGGGAAGGAGAATATAAAGAGAGGAATATGGAATTCCTTTCAAGAACTTAGATTTCTAAAGATTTTTATTCTTTCCTATGCATGAGCTTGATAAACACAGAACTGAGGAACTTAAATAAAGGTCTATATATTGTCTTATTATGTCTAAACATTAGGATAGATCTATTATTACCTCAGTAGTAGATAGCTCACTGGGCAAGAAGAAAAAGTGAGTTAATATAGAAGCCAATAAAAATATTCAGATTGGAAAACACAATTTTTTCACATGCATCCTTCAGCGAACTGATCAGTGTCTTCAGCAGACTCCACCTAGAATAAGACAAAACTGCAGCAATTGTAGCCACTGCGATAGCAATTTGACCGAAAGCATTATGCATACACACCATATGAAGTTATTCCACCAACTGAATCTTTGCCATTGGAAGAGGAGATGACAGGAAGGCCACCATGGAGAAGGACGGCAAGATCTTTATACCCTTCGTGTAGTAAAGCGTTGTAGAATGATATGTAGGAATAATTATCTTTTTTAAGTATCATTTTAATTAGCAATGCTGCTCGATGCTGTTGAGTAGGCTAAAAAAAAATAGTAGTTTAGTACACTACAAACAATGTGTTTGCAACAAATTAGTAGAGACCAGTGAAAATTCTGAAATAAATTCAAAGAAAAAACATTTTTAATCCTCACACAAGGATATATGTTTACTGATTTTTAGAGAGCAAGGAGGGGGCAGGGAGAGAAACATCAATGTGAGGGAAATATTGAAAGGCTGCCTCCCCTACGCTCTCTGACAGGGGATCGAACACTCAACCAGCATGAGACCCACAACCTTCTGGTGTGCGGGACGACACTCCAACCGAGCCAGCCAACCAAGGCACAGATTGTAAAAATGTGAAAGAAAGCACAGACTGCTTCAGAGGGACTCACCTCATTTTTTACTTTTTCCTCCTCCAAGGGCGTTAAAACCCCATCACTGACCATGTGGTCCATTATGTAGGATGTCTTGATGTCCTTTTCCAGGGCTTCTCTATGTTGAAGCAAACAATTTCGAGCTTTTGCATCCATCCACCCTCAAATGTTTCTTTCTCTGAGCTATTATTAACCACGAACTACAGGCAAACATCAAAATATACGTTAGCCCGACAAAGACACGAAAGATGTATACCTCACTAGTAATCAGGAAATATAAAAAAAAATGTTTTTGTGAAGATTTTTTTAAATAGACAAAACCCAGTGTCTTCAAAGGTGTGAGAAAATGGGTGCTCTTATATGCATTACTTGAGGTGAATAGAAAGTGGATGCAACTTTCTTGGAAGGCAATATAGGATACAAAAGTGTTTAAAGTAAAAAGCATTCTCTTTAACCCAGCAATGTCATTTCTAGGAATTTACCCTGGGGAAACAGTCACATGTATATGCAAAAAATATCCACAAAAAAATGGTAACAGAGAGTGCTTAGGTGAGAGAGAAAAATGAAAACCACCAAAGTGCCCACCATTTGAGTATGGATTAAAAAATGGGTATGTATATAAGATGGAATATTATATACCCATTCCAAATAAAACACACCTCCACGTACTGACATGGAAAGATGCTAATGCCACATTGCTGATTGAAAAAATTAGAAATCTGATCCCGTCTACAGCACAAAAGATGTGCTGGCAATATGTAAACACACAGGGAGATCTTTAAAAGTTTGTTCAACAAAATGTTTGGGTTACTTCTAAGTAGCAAGACTTGAAGGTTTCCCCCCGTCTATACGTGTGTACTGTTCTACAGTGCCTTAATTTTTTTCAATACACATTATCACTTTTACAATACAAAACTTCCTTTTTAAAAAAGTTTTATAGGCAATGGTCATATTTAAGTCCTAATGTTCAAAAACCTGTTTTCTTTATTCATAAGACTAAATAGAACGTTGCTGGTATTGAGTATTAGTTCTCGCTCAAGGTCTGCATCAGCTCTCTGTCTTCAATGGTAAACACATTTCTCATATGCTCACTCCACTAACGTTTCAGCTGAGCTGCTAAGAATGACAAAGCAACAGGAAATACCCTCTGGTGTCACTTCTTGGATTAGACCACAAAGAAAGAATCATATTCTTTACAGTGTAATACTCTAAGTTTCTACCAACTTCATTTCAAAAAGAATGCAAATTTTTCCATGGATATACAACCCAGATCAGAATGTTTGCAAGTTTTTAAAACAATAACAGAGCTCTATCCAATGTATGTAATAAAAGGAGTGTGTAAATCTGTTTATTAATTTATTCAGTCAATGAACATTTGAGCCTCTCCTATGTGCCAGACCCTGACAGGAAGAGTAAATCATATCCCTGATGGAATTCACAATCTAGTAAGGAAAAAAATAAAGAGATAATGAGAATGTGATGTCTAAGTACAAAAACAGGGATAAGTACAAGAAATTTAAACTGCACAGAAAAGGAGCAACAATCATTAAGCTTCAACAATGACTATATATTTTAAAAGTGCCCCCAAATACCGCACTTGCAAACATAGGGAAGCAGAGCATTTGCCTATGTTTGTGGAGGTTCACAGAATGCCCTGCCCTGGCATGAAACTGACAAAAGAAAAAGTTATGATTAGAATCACGGTCGTAAGATTTTTTAAATGTTAATAACGTTTTTATTATCTCAATTTAAACATAAAACATCCCTTAATTTTTAGAAATAAAACTCAATTTGACAAAACAAATGAATTTTTCAAATTATGTCCAATTGCCTACTAAATAGGCACTCTGAACTCTGACAATCTGAAACTAATTTCCAACTTTTCCTAGCCCTATTAAAAATACGTAAATTTTGCCCTGGCTGGTGTGGCTCAGTGGATTGAGTGCCAGCCTGCAAACCAAAGGGTTGCCAGTTCCATTCCCAGTCAGGGCACATGCCTGGTTGTGGGCCAGGTACCCAGTAGGGGGTGCATGAGAGATAACTACACATTGATCTTTCTCTCCCTCTCCTTCTCCCTCCCTTCCTCTCTGACTAAAAATAAATAAAAGTATTTAAAAAAAAAATACGTAAATTTTAAAGCGCACAAACTGAAATACCCGGAACAAATTTTCAGAGTCCCATCTTTTGTAGCCACATCAAAATGCAAAGTCGAAAGTCTTCAGAGCTGTAGAATCTATTTTTCCTTCTTAAGAATGGCAATTTCATCCAGGAAAACCGTTAATAGTTAACTACTTCCTCTTTAGACAATTTCTCTTCCTGGTAGAGGAGGTGCCTTGTCCCCCAATTCTGAGTCCCTGAAATGGGTACAGAACCACCAAAGAACCGGCTCGGGGAGAAAAACGAGGCGCAAACTTACCCAAACCTTCGCTCCAAGACCTTAATGGGATAATAAGCAGCCCTGTGAGCACAGACTTGGAAATCAAATTTGGGAGTGGGTAACGGGCACTTCCGAAAGGCAGCAGGAGTTGGGGCGCACCCCCGAGAAGTCCACGTCTCCCAGGTGTCTCACCTGGGCTTCCGCAGCCCGGGGTGCCTGAAGACTCCCAGGGACCTCCGACGCGCGGAAAGGTAGGCGTGACCTCCGCGGGCGGACAACACAGTTCCGGGGCGCCGAGGTGCGGCCTGGCCCCTGGGCCGCCCTCTCCGTGGACCCCACCCCAGACACAAAGAAAGGAGGGCCACTCGGACTGTCGCTCCTTCCCTCCCGCGGCAGCTGCAGCACCCTGGGAGCCCACTGCCACTCACGACGCTACCGTGGCTGCTTTAAGTCCCCGCGGGGAGGTGACGACCCAAACTCCTCCCTCACCTCTGCGGCCCAGGTATAAAGCATCCGCGCCTACTTCACGTCGCCCCCTCTTTGGTTCAGGACCGCGGAGCAGTCAAATACCGCGGAGCCCGCCCAGCCGGACGGTGCGCGCCCGCGCATGCAAATAAACACACCCGGAGCCCAGCTTAGGGTGGCCACCGCGGAGCGCGCTCCCGCCCGGCTCGTGCCCGCGCGCGCAAAGGCGCCCCACCCCACGGCGAGGGCGTGGCTAAGCCAAGGGGGCGCGCCGCGTTCTGGGCGTGGCGAGAGCTGCCCCGCCCCGCCCCCGGCGTTCCGGCGGCTTGCCAGAGCCAAGCGGCTAAGGTTCCCTGGGGCTGGAAGCATTAACGCAGAGGGAGGGGGATGTTGTGTCAATTGTACCTCTGCTGGAAGATGGGAGGACTCCGTAAAGCAGCGAGGTTGGCGAGGAGAGAAAGAGTGCTGATTTCTGGGCGGTGCTAAGTCTGGGCGGGGACGCGATCACCACCACGGCTTCCAGCGGAGGCTAGGGCGGCCACGTCCCGCTCCCCAAAAGTGTAGGGTCCGCCCCGGATTCGCCGATCTCAGGGCCTCCAGACATGTCCGAGGTGAAGAGCCGGAAGAAGTCGGGGCCCAAGGGAGCCCCCGCGGATCCCGGGAAGCGGAGCGAGGGCGAGAAGAGCCCAGAGTGCCGGGACAGTGGAGGTGGGGGCTGGGTGGACCCCCGGACTGGCGTGAGCGTCCTGTCACTGGGGATGTGTCTGGGCCTGGCTTGGTAAGTGGACGCTAGGCCGTACGGGCCCTTTGTCCGGCCTCCCGTGGTCGCCCTGCTGTTGTCCCACTCCGGCCCCACCCGGCTCGGCATCCTCTAATCTCCACCCCCCACCACCAGACTTGCGGCTTCTATTTCTCTGCCTCGACCTCCAAGAAGGGACACCCCAACTTCTTTTTTTCTTTCGCTCTTTTGTAGGTCATTTTACCTTTATACTAGTAACTTGCCCCGTTTGCTCAACTAGAGTTGAGGCTAAGGTTTGGAACGAGTCAGCCATTTCTTAAGAGATGCAGATTCGACCAAACTTTATTAAGTGCCTGTGACACGTCTGAAGCTTTCCCGTTTTTATAACCCGTTATTTCCAGTCCGCTGTGCATTTGTCCTGGAGAAATTTGCCCCACCCCATAAGTGCCTAATGGCAACGTTTTGCAACCTTAGAAGGATTCATAATGATCTCAAAGCAACAAACGTTAATGATTATATCAAAGTTTGGAGGATCTCTTATATTTTGATCCATGTGCATGCGTGTAGGAATTTAGTCTATTCCTAAACTACAGATTGAATTTGAGTACTGGAACGCAACAAAAACATAGCATTGTGACAAGACGTTTTAAATTAGACTTCCCTGCCATTTTTCACTGATTTTAAAGTACTTAGAAGGATAGTTCTTCATCTTCAAAATCGAATTCTAAAAGGGACCCTGTACGTCCTCTAGTCTAGAACATTTTTTATGCTAGTAAATTTTGAATTATACTTTAGTGGTGACTCATCTTGAGTTGAACTTAAAAGGCTTGTTACAATAATGTAAAGTGTTGATTATTAAATGGTCTCTTCAAAGATACGTAAGTTGTTATTTTACTAATATTATTTTTGTTTATGAAGTATTTTGATCTTAAAAGAATAAATGTACTGAATTTACCATTTTGAATAAACTGCTCTTCTGTCTTAAAATGCATGACCTTCTTTAGGTAAGTTAAACCCTTTTTGTATTGGAAAAGCTATTTAGGAATAGAGCTTAGTATCCTCAAAGATAAATGTTGCTTTTCCCTGGATCCTAAGACAACTAGTTTTAGTTACTGAATTTATTGTCATTAACTATGCAAAGATGCATATTCATGTGAGATAAATTATATCACAAAATGTTCGGCTTTTCAAAAATTTAGTTTCTGTCCTGGAAAAAAGCACTAATAGTAATCTGTCGACATAAGAAATGTCCAAAACTGTAGAGAATTTTTATTAATAGTTTATTTGAACCAAACTGATGACAGTTGCCTGGAAGCCAGATGTAAAATGCTCCAGAGAGTAATGGTTTTGGCCTCTCAGAATACCAGAATTATAATAAAGCCATGGAGATTTTTACCTCTAGAACACATATTTTAGCATCTAAAGGTCAGCTTGTCAGATATTGAATTCTTACTATACTGACACTGTCCATAATTGTTAAAATACAACATTGAAATATATGAGCTTATCAACACAGCTTGTCTATCCTTTTACACTTAAATTAAATTAGGAGGGGGAGTTTAAACCCTTCCACTGCCTAAGGAGGATTTGAAGAGATCACTGTCTCCGTGTCTTCAGGCCTTTTAGTCTTGGGAGTCTTGTTTAGAGAGTAAGCAAAGATAAAGTGTAACAGATAAAAGTCCTGATATGTCAGTTAAACAAAAAGACATTGGAGATAACAGTTGCCCAAAACTACTTGGCTTTGAGTGTTAGTTTGCAGACTTTGTTTATAAACTCCTAAGGAAATTTTTCAGATAAGAGGATTGAAGAAATTCCATTTTCAAAAAGTTTAAGTTGTGAAGTTGTAAACAAGACACAAATAATGTTTTACTAGTTTATTTAATAACATAAATTGAAAACCAGAAGTTCCATTGTAAAACATGTAAGTTTCTTTTGGAAACTTCAACAGATTCTAAATTACCG